>JAOVYU010050675.1:0-10409 GCA_025674565.1 Synodontis membranacea
CATGATACTGAGATTATTTGTATATTGTTACATGACAATCATAAGAATTTACTGTGAAATTAAAGTGAAAAATCATTTGAGTTTGTTTGAGTGTGTGCGTTTTATGACCGTAATCGTGCACGCTAAAACTATTGGAGGAAAAAATAAATTTGAAAAGAAAAAAACAAAAAAAACAAAACAGAAGTGTATTGGAGCTGAAATAAATCTAAATCTGTGGACAGATCAGCTAGTTCCAGCTAGTTGGAGCAAATTCAGCCAAAATGCTTCAAAACTTCACACTGCTTAGGAAATGGAGAATACTTCCAAAGCAGCCCAAGATTTTTTTCAATGGCCAAGTCAATCACCTGCCTTGAATCCAATCCAGAATCCAATTCACTTGAAGGTAAAATTAATCAGGAACTGAAGAATGCTGCAGTAAATCCTGGCACAGCATCACCAGGGAAGAAGAAACCCAGCATCTGGTAATGTTTATGGGTTCCAGACTAATAAGGTAGTGTTTATAGTAATGCCTCATATCACCCCATTACTTTGTATGGATTAATGGATGTGAATAGACTATATGGACAAAAGTACGTGGACCTGTAACCTTCTCACCCATTATGCGGTTCCCCAAAGTGATTTGTACGCTGTAACATTACAATTTCCCTTCACTGGAACTAAGAGGACCAAAAAGAAGACATGCACAGAGCCCTGAAGCCAAAGGTTCAAAGTTCAGTGAGGTTGAGATGAACTGAAACGCCGACTGCACCCCAGACCCCCTCATCCAACATCAGCGCCTGACCCTCACTAACGCTCATGTGGAATGAATGGATACAAATTCCCACAAGCTCCAAAACCTAGTGGAACGCCTTCCCAGAAAAATGGATCTTATTATAAGAGCAAAGGGACTAAATCTAAAAAAAGGAACTGGGATGCTTGATAGAGCACGAGTGTTATGGTCAGGTGTCCACATACTTTTGTCCATATAGCGTAGCGTTTATTGGATTCTTAATAGAAAGAATTCCGTAACTTCTCTATTTTCTTGTTTTCATAACTTTCCATATCAAATTTTCTCTTCTACTGAGTCAAGTCTGTCTGTTGATTTTTTTTTCTTCTTCTTCTTATCTTCTGATGAAAACAAATAAAAGAAGAACTACATTTCATCCTCTTGATTTTTTTTTTTTTTTTTTGGTACAGAGTTTTACTAAACCCCGCTACCATGACTTGCATCCATGTGTTTTCTCTTCTGGTGTGGAACTTAACATGTTTAGCATGAGCATGTCACATATGTTATGCTGATACAATATATACTTGACAAAAATTGTGGAAATGGTACACAAAAGTAGCTCTGTATTCTAACCAAATGATTTCATCGATCTCAACTGTTGATTTCAGACTTGCTTTTATTTCACACCTAAGCACATGGAGATCCTTCGTCGTCGAGACTTCCCACAAAGTCTGTCCTTTTCTATAATTCTCCCTTGTTCCTCTGTTCGCGGCCTCACCTGGTTTGAAATGGTATCCATGTGGAACCATCTGTGGCCATCTCTATTACTGATGTCAGTTCACTCCAAATCACACCCGAGATTGGCGTCCACCCTGACCCAACCGAATCCTCAATACTCAATACGCGGTGCAACCCTGGTGAACCCTGCGGTGCAGAGATTTGTCTCTTTTCCAGGAGATTCCTCTTTAGCCTCTGGTTTACTTGGACCACGGCCTTGGCTGGATTGGAGAGGATGCCTCGGCTGAAATTAAAAGGAAGTGCGTACGCTTTAAACCCGCTGAAGACATTTTACTGACATCTGGAATGCTGTACTTTACAGTAGATGATTATTATTATTTTTTTTTTTAAATGATCTTTCTTTTGTTACTTACTGTTGACACTTTGGACATTCTCCTCTTTGAGGCTGGTCAGCAGTTCCTTGTGCCTTAGTCTCTGCTCATTAAGCTGTTCGATCAGTAAGCTATTCTCCTGCACACATGCAAAAAAAAAAAAAAAAGCATGTCAGTGAGTCGATTTCTATAGTTCATTTGTACTAACAACATTTGATCATTATCCTCTTTACCTTCATGAGCTTGACGTATCGGTCATTCTCGTTCTTGATCTCTCGAGCCCAAATTTTCTTCTCAGTGTCCAAGATGTTCTGGAAGTACTCCATGTGCTTGGCGTGCTCTTGGATGACCTCAGTCTCCACTCCCGTTGTCACCTAGCGCAGTCATCACACTCGGTCAGGTTTAAGAATTCTAGGCTTTGTACTCTGTGTGTGTGTGTGTGTGTGTATATATATATATATATATATATATACGTGTATTATTCTTACATCTGGTCCATGAACATAGCGGTTGTGGAGCTCTATGAAGTTCTCCTTCAGCTTCTTCGGGTCCTGGATGAAGTAGGCGCAGTTGTGGATTTCGCCCTTCATCCTACGCACCATGATATTTATGTCTATGACCTGCGGAAGCAAAGACGTTACAAACAAGAGGACAAAACTGTAATGCTCATTATCCCATCGCCGATAACGTGAGTAGTAACTACATGCTGAATCCTGGTACTGGAATAACACCAGGGACCTTTCTCGGAACTCATGAAGAAGTTATTAGTTATTATCATCAACAAAGCACACTGTGGTGAAACGAACCCTCTGCTTCTCTGTGATCAAAGCTTCGTGGTTTGATTTCAGCTTCATCTTCTGGTCAGTAATGATCTTCTGGTAGTTCTTCTTGGCCTCCTCCATTTCAGCACCAATCTGAAATAACATCATCACACAGATTTCTATATAGTAGTACCAATCATTTGCCGTATTAAAATCCGACAGTGCCATGTGGCTCAACTCCTCACCAATTTGAACGTCTCTTTATTCTCCTGAACTTTTCTCTCAAGTCGCTGGAATTCGATCCTTTCCTTGTCGCTCTTCAGGCTACTTTCTTCCTTAGTCTTTTTACTCTCCAGGATCATCGCGGTCAATTCCTCCTGCTTCTGATCGCAGCTCAGCTCCAGATTTTTAATGGATTCCTGGAGCTCTTCGATGTGGTATTCCTGCAGCGAAACAACAGACTCCCTGCAGTGAGACTCCAGACGCCCAGCAGATTCATTGGATAAGGTCAATCTGTCCTAATGTCAAATCCCCTTACGCATGACGACTTCCCTCGTCGACGACTAGCAAAAGTCGACTCAGTTGCAAAAGACCATGTTTATGGAAAGCGGAAGATCCACCTCAAAACCAGGATACCGAGATTTACACCGCACACAGATATGTGCTCTACTGCAGGAGAGAATTACTCCACGAACACCTGTAGCGTTAGGAAGAGTTTCACCTGTACACGGATAGTCTTGCTTTGCTCGTCCTTCACTGCGGTCAGATCCTTGATGCTTTCTTTCGCAACCTTGAGTTGGACCGTCAGGGTTTGCACCTCCTCCTCCAGCTTGTAGATCTTAAAGCTCATGTTCTTCTGCTCACGTTTCATTGTCAAGTACTTTGATATCTAAAAACAAAAACATGCACATATTATTTACCGCGTGATTGAGCGACTGTTGATTTGACGATTGTTCATTGGAAAACATTTCCAAGTGGTAAAAATGTACAAGGACGGCACCTTGTGGTTCGTTGTTCGCTGTTTCCTACAGTACATGCGCCCAGGTTTAAAAAGCTACACTGATCGAAACAAGCCACAAAACACGTACGTTCTTCTCCATGGTTTTCAGTTCATCCTTAACCCTCAGCTTGGCCTCCTTCTCCTCCTGGAGATCGTGTTCGTAGTTGCGGCAGAAATCCATGAGCTCAGATTCGGCGTCGTCCTTAAGCTTCTTTTGAGTCTCCGCAGAGTCCTTCACTTCCTTCTCCAACTCGGCTTGTAGCTGTGGAGCGGAGACAGACGAGGAGATGCACGTGACAATGCGAACTCCCAACATATTAATCCCAAGGCTGGACTAAAGATGGAGCCCGGCTCCCAACATAGTGGACCTTGTGAATAGACCCGGTCCACACGTGCAACAAGTATATCAGTGTCAACTACAGATAGATCAGGAGGAGCATCCATGCCAACGGTGAGAGCTTCAGCAGGACGGCTTCCTTACCTTCTGCACCGTTTCTTCGTAGCCTTGTTTCATGTCCTCCGTGGTTTGGAAGTGGCTGTCCTGAATTTCTTGCAGCTTCTTCTCGTGCTTCTTCTGCAGCATCTGCGTTTTCTGCTCCAACTCGCAGTGCTTCTCGTAACACCCAGTCATGTCCTCGACGTGGCTCAGGTCTGGGGACAAAATTAGCCAAGCATTTTAAATCATGTACTATCGTGGTACAGAAAGGAGTAGTCTAGAAAATGCAACAAAGACCCATGTTTGCGGCTCGTTAGGTACACTGAAGCGAGCACATTTTAGGCTGAAATAAATGGTTATATTTTTTTTTAAGGAAATTGCTCGAACGCTCTCTGTGACGGTATAAACAAGCCACTTTTGTATCGTGAAATTCAAGACAGTGTTGACATACAGTATAGCGTATAGTGTATTTACCCCGATCTTCCAGCTCTTTGGCGTGTTTTCCCCGCAGCTCGGTCATCACCTTCTGGTGCGAGACCTTCTGATCCTCCTTCTCTTTATTCAGCTCCTGCGGTGAGACACATCCAGCTTTCATTGAATTATCCGTCAATATGTTACATAACTAACGAGACCCTACGGATAAATGATCAGCCTCGGGTGATCTCAAGTCCCGACCTGGATTTGGTCTTTCAGAGTCTCTATCTGCTGGAGATAATTCTGGATGATGTTGTTCGTCTTCTCGTAGCAGTCCACGTCCTTCACGTTCAGATTATGCTCCTGCTCCACCTTCAGCCACTCGACTTGGGACTTGAACTCGTTTATAGTCTGGTCCTGGATGATGACAGAAGTTGAGCATGGGCATCAATGCAAAGTTACAAGATTTAACAGGTATATAGCTCACTGAATGGTCACGCGTACCTTTTCCTCCAGATATGCCTTCGTACAGAGGACTTCCTCGGTGTAATCCATTTCGGTGATCCTCTCCAGCGTTCGTCCGCGCTTGTCAGTGATCGCCCAGATGAGGAGGGAGCCATCCCTTGAGGCAGTCAGCAGGAACAGATCACAAGGCGTGACGACCATCTGTGCACACAACGTAAGATTATTTTATGCATATGTTTCTATTCCTGTCCTCTTTATTTCGACATTTCATCACTCCCATAGAACGCACGCGTACCTTGGTGACGGGACCAGAATGGGCGTGATGTTCTATCGAGGGTCTTTCTTTTGCAAAAGGGTATTCAATGACTCTGACAGTCCCAGCGGTGGTTCCAGCAAAGATAGTTTGGCCCGAATGAGTCATGGAGATGCATGTGTAAGCCGTACCATCTGTGGCCGTTTCCCATATGCTCTGAATGCAAAAAAAAATATCAGGTAAAGCTTGTCACTCTGTTCGGGATCACACAACGACTCAGTCTAAAATTCAGTCCTGTTTTGCCCCAAGTGCAGCGAATGTGTGAATAAAGCCCGTGTTCGTTATATGTCGTGCGTGCTCATGTGCCGTGACTGTAACTTGATCCACTTTTCTGAGGTCAAAACAATTGTATAATGTTTTTTTTTTGGACTTGCCCTTTGATCATGGATCTCCTGAAGACTGACGCGGTCTACAGCCAGGATGCTCTCGGTGTTAGGCAAGAACCTCACATCTATGTAGCAACAGTCGGTCGTGTTTTTATGCATGAGGACTCCAGTTAGAGCATTCCAGACACATACGGTGCCATCCAGCTCACACGACACCAGACGATGGTCATCGTTGCTCCACTTCACTGACTGCACCTGAAGGGTCACGACGGCGTATCCGACTCAGGGATATTTATTTATTGATTCATAATATGAATTATATTTCAAATACATTCGAAAAAATGCATTAAAAACATTTATTGATGCGATTCATTATTTTATAATTGTGTTAATAACTTGTGCACGTTTGCAACTATAAATTAGCGTGTTCAAAAACATAATAATTCAGGAAGAAGGATGTGGTGGCGTGCAAAACAAAAAAAAGAGTTTGGCTTCATCACCCAGCTATTTGAATACAACCAAAAATTCCTGCACTGGACATTATAAAGATTCTAAACATTTATGAATACGATTTGGGAATCCTTTCAGTACGTGCACATATAATATCTGTCTTGTATAAGAGGATTCCGTGACACCTTGTGCGCACAGAGCGTGTTTCGAAGCGTAATGCGTACTGACCCTCTTGCGGTGGCCGCTCAGATCTGTTGTTTCATATGTTCGGACGTTGTAAATGTGTATCAGATTTTTGCTGATGGCGGCGAACCTGTTGCCATCGTGGTTGAACTCACACTGTGGACAAACGTGCTTTCTGTTACTCAACAATTCAATACACAGTTTCGGACAGAAAAAAAAAAAAACACACGCACACACACAAATATGAAATCAAAACATTACACAGACAATCAATAAGGCCAAGTGTGTCTTTTCTTTCATTATGAATAAATATGAATAGGGGCGTGACCAAATTTTAGCCAAGCTCTAGCCAATTTTGTTTCCGCACGGTCCCGCCACGGCATTTCAATTGGGTTGAGGACTGGACTTGACACCTTGATTCAATTCTTTTTCAGCCATTCTGTTGTAGATTTGCTGGCGTGCTTGGGATCAATTGTCCTGTTGCATGACCCAGTTTTGGCCAAACTTACAGTATGCTGTCGGACACATGGCCTCACATTTGACTCTAGAATACTTTGGTATACAGAGGAGCTCACTGTCAACTCCGTGACCGCAAGGTGCCCAGGTCCTGTGGCTACGAACCAAGCCCAAATCATCACCACTACACTGTGCTTGACAATTGGTATGAAGTGTTTGGTTTCCGCCAAGCATCTCCACTTTGGTCTTGTCTGTCCAAAGGACGTTGTTCCAGGAGTCTCAGGTGCAACCGCAAACCTAAACTGTGCACCCATATTCTTGACTTGCTTTAAGCAACCCTGCCAAACAAAATGAACTTTAACATTCATTTAATGCGATACTTCAAATTGTATGGAAATGGCCTTATGACCCTTCCCAGATCGATGGGCAGCAACGATTGCTTCTCTAAGATCGTTGCTGATGTCTTTCCTCCTTGGCATTGTGTTAACACACACAGCTGTACGCTCCAGACCAGCAAACTGTCCGAACTCCTGCTTTTATAGAGGTGTTCACACTTGCTTGATGATTTGATTAGCAGCACCTGGCTATGATCATTGTAACCCCCTATTGGTGGAATCTGTTGTGTGTTAAGTTTCGCCTGTGGTTAGACTGAAAGAATTTCACAACCTGGTAAGGACCAGATTATTTTTTTATTATGTCCTGATATAATTGACTTGAAGGAGGGTGTACTTTCTTTTTTCATATGACTGTAGGTTAATACTGTCAAAGGTTTTACAATATTTAAAGGAAAAAAAATTTACATATCCATTGTAGGTATTAGACAATAAGACTGAGAAGTTGCTTAAAAAGAAACAGCCAGACAGAGAGATATATAAAACAAAGCAGCTCACTTTTTTAAACATCAATCCTCTTTTTCAACATCAGTAATTTCAGCATTTTAAAGTTTCGATGGCCGGAAATCTCGAAACTGCTCTTCACTCGGACAAAGCGGCATGATACCGGGGTCACGCCAGTGAGAACTCACCTCGGTGCAGTTGTTTATGTGGAACCTCTGGACAATGTAGATGCTGTCATGTAACATTTTCATGAGGCAGACTTCAGTGGCGAAGCCGACCAGGATCGAGAGGCCACTAGGGTGCAATGACACGCACAGAGGCTCATCATCAAACTCCTTATACTTCTCGAGAGATCTGTAGAGAAAAGAAGAAGAAAAAAAATCACATGACGCGTCCGTACAGTCAGAAAACTGTCACGGTATATTAGCACCATGGAGATTTTTTGATGCAAAACAAACATTATTTTAAGGTCTATTTTTTTTACACCATTTCACCAGTCACTTTATTTTCTTTTTATGTACTTTTGGCCTTGAGTTTGAGATAAGTGCTAGATAGATAGATAGATAGATAGATAGATAGATAGATAGATCCTACTTCTTCTTGTAGTTCCAAATGTGCATGGTGCGGTCCTTCGAGCAGGTTGCAACAATTGGTTTTGACACGCAGATGGACAGGCCAGTGATGCTCTCCGAGTGAAAAGAGTGAGATAGGTATCTGAACTGGGTGTTCTTACTCTGAAGAAAAAAAAAAAAAAAAAAGAAGTCAGTACACCTTCAGTTTGATGGCTTTCTTTATTACTGTACTGTACGCAATTCAATTTTATTTGTGTAGCACTTTTCACAATGGACACTGTCACAAAGCAGTTTTAGAGAAATACTGTATAAAAATTCTGGTTATAAATTTATCAATCTATACATTTATATACATATACAGTGGCTTACAGACCCCCGTCATTTTTTTCCAATGATGTCATGTAGCAGCCTGATGCCTCATTCATCTACACTCAGTACCCCATGATGACAAAGTGAAAACGGAATTTTAGACAATTTGGAAAATTTACAAAAAAAAGGAAAAAACTGAAATATCACATATAGGCTACATATATCCTTATACAAGGGCTGGTCACCTAGCCAAACTGAGCAAGCGAGGGAGAAGGGCCTTAGTGAGAGAGGGGACCAAACCTGATAGTCAGTCTAACAGAGCTCCAGAGATCCTGTGTGGAGATGGGACTAAGTTCCAGAAGGAAAACCATCGATGCAGCCCTCCACTGATCTGGGCTTTATGGCAGAGTGGCTAGACGGAAGTCTCTCTTCCATGCAAAACACATGAAAGCCTGCTTGGGGTTTGCAAGGACTCTCAGACTGTGAAGAACAAGATTTTCTGGTCTGATGAAACCAAGATTTGGAGAAAACCAGGCACTGCTCATCACCTGCCCAATACCATCCCAAGAGTGAAGCATGGTGGTGGCAGCGTTTTCTGCAGCAGGGACTGGGAGACTGGTCAGGGTTGAGGAATAGCTCATCAATTATCCCTTAAGTCCTGTAAGTTGCGAAATGGGACCTCCGTGGATCGGACTTATATCCCGCAGATGCTCGATTGGATTGAGATCTGGGGAATCTGGAGGTCAAGTCAACACCTCAAACTCATTGTTGTGCTCCTCAAACCATTCCTGAACCGTTTTTGCTTTGTGGCAGAGTGCATTATCCTGCTGAAAGAGGCCACAGCCCACAAGAGTTGCGGTTTTGGAGATGCTCCAACCCAGTCGTCTAGCCATCACAATTTGGCCCTTGTCAAGCTCCCTCAAATGCATACGCTTGCCCATTTTCTCTACTTCTAACATCTCCCATCCACTAACAGGTGCCATGATGAAGAGATAATCAGTGTTATTCATTTCACCTGTCATTGGTCATAATGTGATCAGTGTTTTTTATATATATATAGGAAAGTAAAATCTCCCTAAGATGACAAGAGGAAGAAACCTTGAAGAATCCATCCTAATTTGGGTGACGTGGTATACTTGTTGTGTGAAATAAAATATGCTATACTACGTTACCTCGATAATCGCGGACGAGGTGAGGCTGATGCAGTAGAGTTGGCCTCGGTCTGTGCTGATGGCCAGAGTCTCTTCTTTTGGACTAATGCACATCGTGGAGATCGCCTGAAGCTGCTGACTGCTGTATGATTCCACAGGAATCTGAAGATCAGAAGAAAGTGCTTCTCTTAGTGTTTCTACACACTGATGCCTCAGCCTCACAACGAGTTGCGAACAATACACGAACAGAGTGCTAGAAGATCGATCCTGTAAAGGTGTGCTTTAGAATATACACCACTAGTGCTTTCGCACTACTACGTTCACCACTATCCCCTCTTTGCTCTTGTGCTTGAGATTTGAAATACTATTTTATTTCACACAAAATGAATTATGATGAAGGTTCAGGTAAGTTCTGCAGAAGGTTGGTGTTTCAAATCCCAACACTGCCAGAGAGCCACAGGTGGGATCTTGAGCAAAACCCTTGACCATTAACTTTCACAGTTACCTCACTTGTCGAATGCTAAATATGAATTACTCACTCTTATTTCCACGGTCTTCCCGTAGCTGTCTTTGTCCCTAGTTTTCTCATAAAGACAAGCTAACCCCCGCCCAGCTGAACAGACGAAGCCTTTAGAATAGGAGGTGATGGCGGTGACAGGCCACTGCTGGACCGAAGACGAGTCCCTATTCTCTGTTTGTCTGTCAAGGGAGAGAATACCGAACATGGCGATTTTGGGGAAATCCGATAAATAATTTATGTTACTTTAAATTGTGTGATGACACAAGCATTACGAAGATAAAAACAGATCATCAGAACAAGAAAGACGGTGTCGGAGAGGTTCACAGGATCTCACTCTCTATTGATACCTCACAACTGGGCTCTTTAGCCTGTGCAGCTGTCTGGACTTCAACATCAGCAGTT
>JAOVYU010050806.1:0-10404 GCA_025674565.1 Synodontis membranacea
AGAAGCTCCATCGTTTTCTTCTTCACTTATAGAACAGACTCGATATGAGTTCCCTCGAGTGCCGATTGATTTTAGGGAAAAGAAAAAAGTCACATGGTTCTGGATACAGGCAAACAGGGAGGGCGGTCAAATACCTGTTATGCATTTCTGGACCAAAAACTGCCTCACTGAGAAGTAGTGTGTTGGTGTGTTGCCCTGATGAAGGAGGAAACCATTTTCCCTAAGCTGTGGCCTCTTTCTTCAGACCCATTCAGGAAACTTTTTGTAATAGTGTTGGTTCACTCTATCAGGAATCCAGTTCTCCTCATTAATTATGCCCTTAATGTCAAACAGTTAATATGGTCTTGAACTCCGACTTGCTTTGTCAAGCTTTCTTCATCCTTAGTGACTCACATGATTTCCAGTGCTCTACTGTCATTTGACTTACATAAGCCCAGTCTCGTTATTTAATAGGAACGCCTCATACTGTACATGCTCATATGTTTATATTTTTGTTTTGGAGTTTTGAAATAGAAATGTCATCCCATTCTTGCCTGACACAGGATTTTAGCTGCTCAGCAGTATTTTTCATTTCACAATGTGACAGATCTGGACTGCAGACCAGTTTAGCACAGGGACTCTTCAACTACGGAGCTGTGCTGTTGCAATAGATGCAGTATGTGCTTGTTGTACTTGTTACAATGACAAATAAGATAATCTGATTCTGATTCTGTTTCTGGTTTGGCATTGTCTTGCTGAAATACGCATGGCCTTCCCTGAAAAAGTTGTCTGAATAGATGCATATGTTGTTCTAAAACCTGTATATATCATACAGCGTTAATCGTATCATCCCAGATGTTCAAGCTACCCATGCCATGTGCACAAATTCCTCCCATACCATCATGGATGCTGGCTTTTGAACTATATTCTGATAACAAGCCAGATGGTCCAATCCTGGTCCCTCAGAGGAAGCGGGACACAGGACAGTCCAACTTAAACCAGCGACATTTCTTTATCACGTTTATATATGGTTTCATCTTTGCACGGTAGAGTTTTTAGCAGGAGACTGCATAGCATAAAGTGTAGCACCAAGCACCACGGAAGACCTTTCCTCCCAACAGCCATCAGACTCTATAACTCTGCCCTCAGTCACTCATCCCCATTTTAAGGCTGCTCTGTCCTGGATATCCATACACACTTCCATGTGCAATAACTTGTCTGCTGCTGCTCACGGGCAATAATTAGTCCGTTTCTTTCTTTCTTTCTTTCTTTCTTTCTTTCTTTCTTTCTTCAGTTCTTTATCCATATGTGCAATGCTCTCAATATTATTCTATGCAATACTTTGCAGCATTTATTTCATTGTATTGTATTTTATTTTCTATTTATTTACTTATTTATTTATTTATTTATTTTATACTGATTTTATTTCATGATCTTTAAAAATGTTCCCTTGCATATTGCATTATGAATGCTTGACCTTTGTCTGTCTGTGCAGTTGTAACAAGGGCATTTTCCTCCGGGATTAATAAAGTTTTTCTTATTCTGAATCTGATTAACCTGCATTTGTGGATACAGTGATGAACTGTGTTAAAAAAAAAAAAAAAAAACATTTTTTTAATGCCTGAGGGCCAAAATCTCTTTATCTATCCAAATATCACAGAGTGAATCTTTTAATAATATTATGTACCATAGATTATGAAATCCCCAAATTCTTTGCTTTTTTTTTTTTACAATGAGAACATTATTTTTAAATCATTGCACTATTTACCCATGCAATCTTTTACAGAGTGGTGAAAGTCCCCATCTTTATTGCTAAGAGACTCTGGGATGCTCTATATTTTTATACCCAATCATGTTACTGACCTGTCGCCAATTAACGTAATTAGTTGTGAAGTGTCCCACCAGGTGGTTTTTTTTTTTTTTTTAGCATTATACGACTTTTCCAGTCTTCTGAAGTGTCATTTTGATATGTGCTCTTGCCATGAAATTCAAAAAGAGCATTCATAAAATAATAAAATCTCCCAATTTGTCTCAACATTTGATATGCTGCCTTTGTTCTATTTTCAATTAGGTATGGGTTTACATGATTTGCAAAATCATCACATTCTGTTTTTATTTATATTGTACACAGCGTCCCGGCATTTTTTTTGGAAATGGGGTTGTATTACAGTACGTTAGACTGGGGTTAGGTTTTTTTTGTTTTGTTTTTGCTCCAAGTAAGCCACACACACTGACTTCAAATTCCTGCTGTCCTTTCGGTTTTGTTTTCTCTAAGCACTGAAAGGCCAGCAGAAACATTACTGTCACACACATTTATTCAGCTACAGGGTCTGCTTTATACTGCTCAAGGTCACGGTGGATCTGGAACTCTGCGAGATACCCTTTGTATTTGGTTTCCGTCCAAACTCCCAAAAAGAGAATTCAAGCAGGTGCAGTTTGTAATATTTAAAACTGTATTAAGACATATAGTTCATTTATTCACTCATTCATTCATTCATTCTTAGTAAGTGCTTCAGCTTGATCAGCTTGATACCCTTATCATGGTGGATCTGGAGACCATCCAGCTAATGCTGGATGCAAGCCAGCAATACACCTGGATGGAACACCTGAAAGAAAGTCACGCAAGAACATGATAGGACATGAGAAGGAGCAGATCAAAGAAACCCACACATACCCCGACAAAAATGTACCAAGAGGCAGAGGAAGCAGAGTAGCTCTGAGGAACAATTAAAGTTTTCAGGTGTGTTTTTAAGGACTGAGGAAGAGCATTCCAGAGTTTGTGATCCTAGACATATAGTCTCTAAGATGTCTAAAAACAAGATAAAGATATTTGAGATTTTTTATTTTGAAAGAGATGTTGCACGTGCAGGACAGTACAGGTACACTGAGAAAAAAAAAGAAAAGATTTTTTTTAAAAATATATGTGATTCATGATAATGGAATGGCATGGGAGATGGCTCTCAATAGAACAATAAGCAATTCATGAAGTAAACTTAACGGTTCAAGACTTTTAACAGTTCAAGACTTTTATTTTTTATTTTTACGGTTGTTGTCTTGCTGTACGACGCACTTATGGTTAAGCTTCAGTTCGTGGACTGACACTTGCTGAATTTACTTGCTGAGTACAATCCAGAATTCAAAGATCCATCAATAATAGCATGCCATTCTTACAATGTGGCAGTTAAGCCGCAAAACAAAGATACTGCCACTCCCACGCTTGACGGTTGGGATGGGGTAATTATGTTAGCATGCAATAAGTGGTTTTAGTTCTAGTTTTAGCTGCTAAAAAGTTTGATTTTGGATTCATCTGTCCAAAGAACATTCTTCCAGTAGGCTTCTGGCTTAGCCATGTGGTCTTGAGAAAAGTGTAGATTCTTCATTTTCTTCAAGTGTAGATTGTTCATTTTGCGTCAGAGTCAGGTACTTCCTTTCATTGAGGCATGACACACTTCCATAAACCTGTGCAGTACAGGTCTGACTTTACTAGTAAAGACCTTAGTTTATGTTCTTGAAACCTGGAGGGCCTACTAAACTCACACCTGATTACCATGCCACTGAATGAAACATTTGACTTCAATTACCTCTTTAAATGAACTCATGCTTCTAAAGGTTCACAAACATTTTCCAAGAAAGATGTTTAATGTTGGATGACTTTCTCAGTAAATAAATCTAAAGTAACTATAATGGTTTTGCATCATTCGTTTATATGGTTTCTCTTTTTTTCAGGTTTTAGATCTTAGCTGAAGATCTGATCACATTTCAGTACGATGTATGCAGAAATAGGAAAGACTGCAGGCAGAATGAAAGTTCAACACGTGGAGAAGCAACTTAAACAAAGCACGGGGAGTGTCAGGAAAAGCAACATGATCAGAGCAGAGGGTGAAACGACACCTGGAGCTGGCGAAAGTTTCCAGCTTAGCTTGACACTTGACACGGAAACATACTGTAAAAGGATCAAAAGTTCATAAAATAAGTCAAAATGCTTTATGACCTCAGAGTTCTGGGCACTCACAACAGTTTTCCATTCCAACACTCATGCACAATGGGTGGAGGTTAAGGTGCAATTTCAGGAGCTCATAGGTGGACTATAGCAAGCAAAAGCCAACTTAGGATTCAATTTCTAATCATGTTGACCTTCATTCACTCCAAGCAAAAATTGCAGCATCTTGCACATATCTGATGTGAGTAACTGTCACTTGGATTTGTCAGGATCAACAGGAAGTTAGAGTCTTTGGGGAAAAGACAGAGCATGTAGTGGTTGTAGGATACCATGCATGCCACGCCATGCATTTAAGCCCCTCCTGAAGCTGTCCTGGCTCATATCAAAAAGAAATTATTTTACAACCCTACTCAGTCTGCATCCTACCATGTGGAAATTCAAACATTGGTAGATGCTGCATAGGTCATAAAGTTGGACATTGGAGGGAAACAAAGAAATTTGGTACTGTGCCTGTCACACCATTTGATAAAGCAGAAGATGTAGAACTGGAGAGGAAGGACCCTCCATGGTGAGCTGCTGCAATTTTTTTGAGCATGCTCTGGCTTTTATCAGACATATCAATGGTATGTTCCACCAAATCCACCTTCTGCCAGAAGACAAACCTCATCTTTTAGACAAACTTTGTCCAGAGAGACTTGGATGATAATAATAATAATAATAATAATAATAATAATAATAATAATAATAATAATAGTGTTGGTATCATTTCAGGGTAGGCAACAGAGTTCAACAAAAGAGGGACAAATATAGCTTTACCTGAAACCCAATAATGTTTGTGATATGCAATGTGCCCTGTACTCACGTCCGCACTCTCGCAGCCCTCTGTGCCCGCACAACCATGCCCTCTATTCACACACGCGCTGGCTCAGCTGTACTGAATTAGCACATAATGACAGCGTGAAGCTTTAACGGTCATTGTGTTATTGCTGAGCCGTTACTTCATATTCATGCATTTTTGGTGTTTTGACTTTGTTCTGGTTCTTGACTCCGATTGTGGATTATCTTCGCTGTGCCCGTTTGCCCATGTTTAACCTTGCCTGCTTATCTCTGCCTTTGTCTAGCAATTTGGATTTATCTGCCTCGTTTTTGTGTGTGTACATAAATAAACTGTTTACTTTCACTTTCTATCTGGATCCCTGAGAATGTACCCTAAAACGCACACATGCCCACGCCGCCTTACGTGACAGTTTGTAATAACAATCTTGGCAGTACTTTGCTCAGAGAACACAGGTTATTAACTGATGCTCATAGTGTTGTGCATGCAGAGATACTTTTCTGCTCACCACAATCATTCAGGGTGGTTCTCTGTGTCACTGTAGCATATCTGTCACCTTAAAACCTGATCACATTTTCCCTGATTCTGTTGGTTGATGTGAACATTACCCAAAGCTGATGGCCCATATCTGAATGATTTTATGCCCACAATTGGCTGATTAGATGAACGAGTAGGTGTACAGGTGTTCATAATAAAGTGTTCGGTGAGTGTATGTTACTATGTATGGCCTGTAACAGAACTGACAGACAAAGCTGTACGATTAATGTCAGAAATGATGTTTTGTTTTGTTTTTTTTTCATTTACTGTTCTAACCCTCATGGTCCTATTTTCATCATTTTACCCATGTGATACAGTCAGCATGCGAGTCAAGTGACTCAACCCCGTTTCTGCTTTATGGTAAAGAGGTTACTTCATGTGCTTTACTGCACATCTTGTATCTAATACACTAAACATCATAGACCCCCCCCCCCCCAGTCGGTTTTTGGCATTAACTACGAGGTTCTGGTTAGAACCAGGGAACACACTGGTTGCACACCTGTCACACTTTAACTATTTCCTGTTTGAGAAGTTATCTTCTACGTTACAAGACCAACTTGAAGGGGTCAGCGTTTTCCATTCATTTTCTCTCACTAACGAACTCATAAAATATCCAATGAATTTCCTTAACAGAAATTTGGGGAAATTTGAGTTTCCTTTCAATGCCCTGTTTACTAGTATGCTTCCTCTCTCTGAGTATGAGCTGAGCAGAGCTGAAGCTGAGCAGGATTTTCCTTTTTTTACCTTCTGTTTTTCCCTTGCATGCTGATCACCAATGAGCACCAGTACATGAAAGCGCTTGTGGGTTCTTCCCTCGAGTCTGCTTGTGGCTGCTCTGTTCTCTGTGCAGCGTGCTGATGAAACTGTCAGACCTATTATTTGTTTTCATGAAAACTTCAGGTTCTACTGTCATCATTTCACACGCAATTTCGTTGCTGTTTTTGTTTGTGTAATTGTTGCAGATTATTTCATTGTAGAGTAAAGCTGTAAATGTAACAAAATTAATGCAACATAACAAAAAAAATGAAGTGGTTCTTCCTGAAGGCTTTGTATGGCTATAATTACTTCCTGCTCTGTGTTCGTGAGTACCAGTGAGTCAGAGCAAATGAATCCTTTGCAAGTTTCGCTTATAGTCTCCAGGATAAATTCCTGCCATGTTTTTTTTTTTTTTTTTTTTTGGTTCTTCTTGTTGTTGTAGTAAACCTGCATTTCACATCTGGGTTTACCTGTCTCTACATGAAGTTGCCAAGGCTGGCACGTGAACATTCATGTATGAAGTCCCCCACGATGTATGAAGCTCTGCTTTTGAGTCTTATCTAATAAAGCAACCCTCACACGTGAACACAGAAGACGATATGAATGAAATCCATTGAACCCAAAAATCCATATACCCATACAGCGTCTTTCATAACGACTGGGGGAAAAAGAAGTAAATAAAAAATATGCGAGTCGTTACAGCCTGCCAACTTTTTGTTTGTTTGTTTGTTGTTGGTTTTTTTTGGTTTTTTTTGGTTTTTTTTGACATTTGCAGTAGTCCAGAAAGTACCAGAGACACAAACCACTTCAACCTGAAAACTGCTTTCCTGGAGTAACTGAGACATTCTTTTTTTTTTTGTTTTTACTTCTGACAGTTAGCTGTCACTGTATAACACATTCCCCTCCTCCCAGGGTTTTCCCAAGCATGCTTGGAAACTGAAACTGAAACCAAGTTTCAGTCAGCTAAAATATTCTCTTTTCGTTTACTCCAAAAACCGAGAACACGTTCACTTGTGACCAGTTGTGAAAACTTGGCGCTTCCTCTGATGCTGACCTACAGTAATGTCACACACCCTGCAGTGAGCTAAGCTGTTCCTTTCTGTTCATCTCGCTACTCTGCAATCATTAAAATATTTATGTCCAGTGACTTATCATGTGCTTGTTACAACACCGAAACTGTTTATGTCCAGTTAACTTACTGTAATAGCTTAACGTACTGCCACTTAACCTACTTAACCAGAATCCAAAAAAAAAACAATACTTTTTTAGAAGACACTTTTTAATTTTTTAAACCCTTCAACTCTAGGGCTTACAAATGTTTTTGTTAATTTACTACTGCAGCATTACACACTGGTCATTGTGACAGTGTGCTTAGAATGGTGAACCACCCTAAATTTTATCTGATCACTGGTTCACTGGCGGTTCATTTGTTTTCTAAAAAAGATCAGGAGTCGCTTTCAGGACTTACACAAACCCAATTTTTAACGACATGTTGAATAGCATCAAGTTGATTTGAATAGCATCACACATCCCTAATCACAACAATAGCGACAGTGACATGTTTCCTCGTAAGATTACAATCTCTGACACGGTTTTAAGCAACGGCTGAAAATTGATGCGGATCTTTCCGTGAACTGCAGTGAAAACATTATAAAGGTTTGTAACTAGGTGTCAGGGTACTTGCCTAAATTCAGCAATAAAATAGTCAACTTGTATGAGTCTGTCACGTGAGTTAAAGTTATACCTAATATAACGTTATACCTGAACACTTTTACGTGTGGTAAGTGCCATGTATGAGGCATTTATTTATAATGTTTATTTGTAGTCTGTTGGGAGAAAGAAAAGGTTGGCAGGAATAGAATCAAGCAATCAATTCCAGAAATTAACTAAATTATACAATGAGCAAAAATAAATACAGTTGCAATCAGAATATTACATACGTCATGGACATAATGTCATAGCAATTTTGGGTTTTCACTAGCTTCTTTGAATTGCCCTTTTTCCATAGCAGGATGATTATACAACATACATCTTTAATAGAAAAAACAAAACAAAACAAGAATTTGGTGCACAGGGTTTGATTTCTTTTTGGTTTTCTGAAATCAATGCACTGTCAAAATTATAGGTAAAAAATACACCCATTTAGGTTATTCATTTAGCGGTGCTGAAAGTCCCAAAATATCTTTTACCTTGATAAGGCCAAGGCCTCTTAACTTCTTGGTAGGGATCATGATCAGCACTACTGAATTAATAATCTTAATTGATGTATGTATATATTTACCTATAATTTTGACCTTGCATTGATGTAAGAAAACCCAATATAAATTAAAACTTGGCACCGAATTCTTCTTTATTTTCTATTAAAGATGTATGATTTAAAACCATTCTGCCACAGAAAAAGAAACGTTCCAAAGAAGTTCAATGTTTGAACTGAAATATATAATTGAAAGCTCAATATTGTCATGGCATTATGTCCATGTGCGTAAACTTACTGACCGCGACTGTCCTTAAGAAAGTAACACATACAGTGAATCATAATTTGAGATTAAACATTCCTTGGCGCTATATACAATGTAAAAACGTCTGTGTAATTTAGTAATTAGTAATGAAATAAATGGGGTAAAAAAACAAAAAAAACAAACAAACATAGAAATGGAAATGGAAAAAAATGGAAAAATTTCCAAAGCGTCAAAACACTATAAATAGTAAAATATATATATATATAATAAATAATAATAATAAAAAAAATTGCTGTATACAATACTGCACACAGAAAATTATTTGTGGCTCTAATAAACATTAGGAAATAGTTTTAAGTAAAATGTAACTGAAATATATTAAATCAAAAGTATTAATGGAAAACGCATAAACATAAGGTGAGCTTAGTTAACCCTAAATCTAAGCAAATCAGGTAAATTATAGCGAGGGGGTGGGGAGGATGTAACGACCCTGATTTGAAATTGTAGGGAGTTGAAAGTACAGATACTCATGATAAAATGTAAGAAGTAAAAGTAGAAAGTAGGCAGAAAAGTAGGGAAGTAAAGTACAGATACCCGAAAATTCTACTTAAGTACAGTAACGACGTATTTGAACTTCGTTACTTCCCATCTCCGACTATATGTAATGTATTTTAAAAAATGTCAGTGTTTTAATTGTTTTATTTAATTGTTATATTTGTACTGTTTGCTGTACTTCTGGAAAAATGGTAGTGTTTTGTTTTCCATAAGATTTAACAGAAGTTTTTCTTTTGATTACCTGTTTTACTGAAAATGGTGAAATATCCTTGTGCTGTTATTGGTACTGTTAGGTTTGATGTACTTTGAAAAAATGTCATGTGTTTTTGATTGTTTTTGATAGATCTGGCGATAAAGGTGCAGAACTTTGAATGTCGTTTTGTGATTTATTACAGGAGATGGGAAAACAAGGTTTATAAAAAATATGGTAACTACATACAGGAAACCCTTAAGGTTTATGTACAAGTTCATCTTAACTTAACTCAATAATTATGTGCAAAAACAACTTCAGCTTAACTCTATGTGCTACACATAATTATTAAGTAACTATCTGATTACCCAGTGGCTTCGCTCACTGAGTGCAAGGGAAAAAAATAAAGTGCAGTATTTATAAAATAAGGCTGTTATCTACCCCAGCTACCTGTACAGGCATCCCGACCTGCAAAACTCATTTGAGGAAGGTCCTCCCTTCATTTCATCGGAACTTCCGGGAGACTTGGGATGTCTGCCTGTATTAGCCAACACTGCTATCTGCGGTGAAGCGTATTTGAATACAAATTAAATTAATTGGGTTTTATTACATTTTAATATAGTTTAGTTATAGTATAGTCTTATCCAGACTTTGTGAGCTGTTTCTATAAGATGTTGACATAGTGAGGCCCCGCATTAGCTGCTAATGCTAATGCTAGCGCTAATACTAGCGCTAATGCTAACGCTAATGCTAATCACTTCAAAGTTAATGACAGACCGTTTCCGGTCATACGTCATTTCCGTTTCAAACACAAAAAGATTTTTATATAGATTAATAATGCCAGTTCAGTATACACTAAACATATTATTTGGTATGTTTATGCAGTGTTTCCCAACCTATTTTGTGCCACAGGACATAACACAGGACATGCACACTAGAAAAAGCACACGGCACACCTGGAGAGGCGTGATCATTTGCGGACGGGGGGGTAGATGCGCGATTATTTGCGGACCGGGGGGGTGGTAGAGACGCAATAATTTGCGGACTCGGGGGGGGGAGGGGCGTTGGGAATATTCCGCCGCACACAGGTTGGGAAATGTGACAGGTGTTTGAGAAAACTGAACTCTTAAACAGCCTGATGCCTATGAAATTA
>JAOVYU010051000.1:0-10396 GCA_025674565.1 Synodontis membranacea
CTGACGCACTAAGTAACTTGTTGATTTAAAATTTACTCTGAATGCCTGAAAGGACTTTTATCGTATTTTATTTTATCTACAAGCGTGGATCTACTGTATGAGTACAATAATTTGTAAATTTAGTTTACAAATCCAGTTAAAAATGCTTATTTTTGATTAACATGTTGACCTTCACTGAAGAGGGATATGTATTCTAAAACCTGTTTTTTGTCAAATATTAAAAGTAAGAAATACATCAATTTTTTCAATATACAATCAATATTTTACATAGTTCTCTCTCTCTCTATTTAGGTGGACTTAGTAAAGCTGAGAAAGTACTGATGTTCGGTGGTGTAGGTTTGGCTGGTCTGGTCTTTCTCCTGGCCTCTGTAGCTGCAGGTAGAGTGATCGCCCATCGAGCCTGGCAGGCAGGAAGAGACTCAGCCCTGTGTAACTCACATTAAGCAGGTGTTTCACAGTGACTTCAGCTGGATTTTAAGATTATTAACTGTCACATAACTGTATGAGAATCAAATAAAATGTTTCCAGAAGTCTAAGAGACTGCATGATGATAACACAAAATACAAAGAACCTCTAACAAGACTTGTACCATGGAGTTCATGAACCTCATAAAGCATGAACTCTTGACACTCTCCTCTTATCACACACACATATGCACAACAAGGACACTCTTCCCTCTTATGACACCCACGCATACCTAAGCACACACACACACAAACACACACACCCCTTTTCCTTCACACATGCTGGAACGCACACCATCTATGAACAAATGACGTGTTTTTGTGCAAACTGAAAGGGTTAACAATGTTGTCTGTTACTATACGAAGCAACTACAGTTCTCTGTATTTAGAGTTTCACTGTACATTCATTCACAGCTATGATGAGCATTTATTAACTACCGGAAGTCTTGTAATGTTATTTCTGAGGCATTAATTGTAATCTAGACATACAGAGATATAACTCTCAGATTGTTGTCTGTAAGGTGGGCATGTTTAGTCTTATTTTGATATCAACAGTTTCACTGTTGATGTATCTGATGTTCACTTCAGGAAGAAATTTATGCAAGCGAAGTTGCATGTGAGTTAATAGTCATGTATAAAACCAGCCCAGGGATGAGTCATAAATCAAAGGCACATGACGGTCGTTCCAAGACAAAAGGAACTGTTTGTCCTCGCCTAAAACATGTTATAATGGTATGGTAAGCAAAATATGTTTATATGTCCTCCCTACAGTACGGTTTGCTAAACGTACAGATGTCATGACATTAATTTCTGTTAATGTGTCTTGGATAATATTAATTGAACAATGATACATCTACAAATCAGGACTAATTTGTCAACACCGACCGACACAATTGTCATGTCAGACATGAAATTGAAGCTCTCAACATAGCGGACACAGATTTCCATTTGAGAGATTTGGAACTTTATTCAAAATGCAAAAGATTCCAACCCCCCAGGATGCAGCACGCGGGAAACCCAACTCCAACCGGATTGGTCAACCAGGCGTGAACTGCTAATAAACATGCACCCAAACTCACTATAATAATCCTAGACTCGTCCACGGAAAAAAAGAGAGGTTCGTCAAAAAGTTCCACAGAGAGATTCAAGGGAGAGATCAGATAAAGTGACTCGAACGAGATGGTCGGAAAGGAGAGATTGGACCGAGAGGGTCGAAAAAGAGATTCATCAGGAGATCAGTGACCTCTTCACTTTGCTTCACGTTTCTGGACCACAAGATCAGCTCTACTAGACATCTCTCTCTCTCTCTCTCTCTCTCTCTCTCAACACATCACACCTGGACCGCTATCAACGTGAGCAGCGCAGACAGCGCCGAACACGTAAACAACTCCTTTCATTTGATATTCTGTTGCAAGTGTTTATCATTTTGGCTTCCCTACTCTTTAATGAATTATCTGGGTTGTTTTCTGTTGCTACGTTTTACTCGCTGAACATGACTAGTTGGAGTTGTGTTAAGTTAAGCCTGATGTTAATCATAAACATCAAGTCTATCCTGGTCACTATCATATTACACTACTTTTATCAAATTGTTATTTGTTGTTCGTTTTATGTTTTATGTCTGTCTCGTGCCATAGTTAATAAATGTTGTCTATCGTGATCCGTGATTTTCCCTGGTCATTCATTTGTTCATATCTAGGTCACTTCTTGGTTCGCTCTCATGCCTTGAGTGCGAAATTTGATGAAAATCTAATTGAAACTAATCGAGACTCTTTTACGGCGCCAAAAAAGAGTTGTGGTACAGTTTCATCACCAACTTATCCGTAGCTATCCTCGCTGGACGAGACGGCTAACCTAAGTTGGGAAATAATGTGGCAATTTATGAACTAACGTAATTAACTAATTAATTAATTCAAGGAGGATAAATGAAAATCCTACACTGTCCTTCTATTGGTGGCTTTTAGGCAAGCACAGTACTCACACTCTGATATTTACACTTCCAAGAAAAACACACTTCTCCTTCAATAAAATTTATTGCTTCTCCTTTTTTTTTTTCCACACATGAATGTTGTATATTCTTGTACTGTCTACTTAATTTTTTTTCGGCAAGCACATATTGACATGAGTCGACCACAGTGAAGTTTAATACTGCTCAAACACAATTGATTTAGTATAAAAACAAAATTTCATTGAGACTCTATTGTGGATATTTGAAAGCTTTTAATACTTGCTTTAAGAATACAGTTGCTATATTTTTACATTACCCACAATGCCTTTCAGCTACCTGCTGAGAGTGGAGGGATTTAACACTCATGTAAACGCAAAGTGATTGATGCAGCAGCGCTTTAGTCTTTCTACCTGCCCAGCTCTTTCACCACCTAATCTGTATACAGTTTATAAAGTACAAAATGTCCTACACTAAAAATATACACGACTATACAAACACATGCAAGAATGTACAAGAATGTTTACTTCCTTTCCTATTCTATTAAAAGATGTTACATACAGCAATTAATAAGAAAGTGTTCCTGGTATTTATCCTAAAAACAATGAGTTTTACAGCAACAGGCTTGACAGCGCTGTTGGAACGTCTGACGTCTTTGTGGTTTTAAGGAGGAAATTAAAACAGGACTGTACTGTGACCAATTATAGGTAGGTTTTGTGGTTTACGAAATTTTTTTACATCAACATTTCCAGATATATAAAAGTTTATCTAAATATATATGCAACAGCAGATCGCTAAAAAAAATTAAACCTTCCTAAATGTCTCCTGTCCTTCCATAACACTGCTTAGATTTATAAAAGAAATGGCACCATGATGTGGTTAAATACTTGAATCTGATAGGTGTACATTACCTGTCATCCGTTTACCTGCCCCAGCTGATATTTCCTTCTTCATATACATAGAAGTAGCTTATCATACCATTTTCATATACTGTTTATTTATTGCTGTTAACGTAGTATTAGGTTTGTAATGTTCTGGTTTTTGGTTAGATATTTTTTGTCTTACCTCCATGATCCATTATCCAGCCCGTATTGTTATCAATGAAATACTTGTCCTTGTGTAAGTAATTATTATTAGGACTGACAAAATTCATTTTCTGAAAATCAAATCAGAGCATAGCGTCAAATCATTTAAACACCACTACAAAATAGATAATAGTGAGAAACTCTATTAATTACATATCATAAGCATGTCACTTACCTAGCAATGTCATTTCAACAACTAGCTAGTTAGCTAGCTGAACACAATACACTCAATTACGTTAATTATAGAAAATATAGCAAATCTGTGATATAAACTAAACAAAAAAATATTATTATTATTATTATCTGAATATTATATATATTTTTTTATATATAATTATAATTGGCTTATAGAAACAGTAATGATGTGGTAGCAACTAGGCGTTTCATTTCACTCTAGTTCACTTCTGTTGTAAAATGGTGTTCTCCTCCATCAAAAATGCAGCTTTACACGGTTTTATATGTGTAAGAAACAGCACGGTTGTATCTAATTCTGTCTGTTTTTGAGTTGACATAACATTTTTAAAATTGGCAATAAACTTTTTGAATACTATTAAAGTTGCTTGTTAATTCAGTGAAACTCGCTGCTCCAGGTCTACAGAAGCCATGGATGTATTGGTTTTTAATGTCTTACGAGTGCCAGTGTATCAGTCCAGCAAGACATGAGCAGGTTATCCATCAATGCCGCCAATTATGATAGTTATATCTACAAACAGTAAAGAAGGAATGATTACAGTTTCCTTTTTCAATTTTCCTTTCTGTCAATAGTGGGCAGATGGTGGCTTAATGGTTAGGGAAGTGGCCCTGATTTCCAGGTTCGTGCTTTTTTTTTTTAAACACAAGACATTCATTGAGCCTCTCCAATATCTGTGTTTGTAGTTAGGTATAAAAATAAAACAATCACAACATTATAATTTGCTGCATTATTTATCACAAGATTTATATATATAAATAAAATGGAGGACAGTTTGTTTAAAACAAGAAACTATATTTCATGGAGTATTTTGTCATTTTGATTGACGTAACCCTGACGCATGCGCAGTCACGTATTGATATGGGGTTCTTAGCCTAGCTCTACATACTGACTCCTCCTGAACAATGTATATAAAGACAATATAATACAGTTTGGAATCATGCTCCCCGTATACTTACAGCGCTAAGGGACTGAATATTGGTGCCACATTTTGGCATTATTTATGGACATAGCCACTGCCATAGTCATATAGCCTAACAAATTATGCAAACCCTGTGATTTTTAAGTAAAACAAAATCTTCAAGTCTCTAACTGTGCTGTTTCTTACACATATAAAACCGTGTAAAGCTGCATTTTTGATGGAGAAGAACACCTGTTTACAACGGAAGTGAACTAGAGTGAAATGAAATGCGTAGTCATTACCATATAATTACTGCTTTATTCTGTGCAACATCAGCACATTTTTGTTTAATTAAATCAAATTTATGTAAAACAGAAATCACCGGCCCGTTCTGACTACTCGTCATCTTGCCGTAATGTTGTGCTCTGTATTGATGTGTCGTTCGCGAACAATTTTAAGTGAAAGAACTGAACCGAATCACATTCGTTCGTTTATTTATTTTTATTTTATTTTTATCGCTTTTAAATTAATTTTATTTATTTAGAAGACCACTCCCTCTCCAGTTTTTTTTTATTTATTTTTTTTTTTAAATGATAGTGTGCCTGGACCCATTCTGATCTTTTTTTAATTTTCATAAATAAGCATCTCTTTGTGTGGCAGCCGTTTTATTCCGGTCTCTGTGGTGGAATTTCAAGACAAACTCAACTCATTATACTTAATGAGGTAATGATTAGATGATCAACTGAACCAAATCTTACTTAACAAGGATAAAGTATAAAAAAAAAACGCTGCTGTGGTCGTCACTATCCTCTTGCAATAGGACCACTTTGGATGCAAAAACAGTGCTAGAAGAACCTCAGATTTAAATGGAATATAAAAATATCTATTCATCTTGCCAAAAGAGTTAAAAAAAAAATTTTTGTTGTCAGAAAAATTCTTTAGTGACAGAAGGTTACAGTGAGCGTCAGGTTGTTTCCTTACTCAAAACTTCAAAGACCGCAGTTCAGAAGAACAAGGTCAAGCAGCAGACATTTGAAACAACAAACTTACAGACTGGCAGAGGAAGAAAATGACTCAATCAAAAGGATGATTGTCAACTCCTCCAAAATGTGATTCAACATCTGCAGGATGACAAGCGACCTATAAAAAGAATGGGAAATTAAGTGCATTGCAACAATGGTCATGCAAAATAAGATCATCTTCTATAATTTTCAGCTTTTCCCATCACCTAGTTATCTAATGGTCAGATGGAGACCTGGACAGGCCTACAAGCCACAGTGTCTTATACACACTGTGAAATTTGGTAGAGGATCAGTGATGAGCTGGAGCTTCAGAAATGCTGGAATGGGGCAGATTGTTGTTTGTGAAAAAGTAATTCAAACTTGCTTCCTTCTGCTCTGACAATGTTCCCTAACTCTGAGGATTGGGTTTTCCAGCAGGACAATGCTCCATGACACACAGCCAGGTCAATCAATGAGTGGATGGAGGACTACAAAATTAAGACCCATTTATGGCCAGCCCAATTTCTTTCCTCTGAAAACCTCTGGAATGTGTTTAACAATATCTGTTTTATAAAACTTTTTTATTTCACATCCACAGGGGGAGCTGTTGAGCAGAGGCCAATCTTTTAGCCCAAAATTACAGCGGGTGGTCATGAGGAACTCATGGGAGGCATCCATGCCTTTAAGCTTAAAGACAATTAAAGACTGTAGATAACTTTGATTGCATACAAAACACTCAAAGCTTAACCTTCAAGAAGCTCCACTTACTGTAGCAGCCACTACTCTCAACCATTGTTATGTTTGGTTTATAGAAGGTTGCAATAAACTAGCAGTTAGCTCTCATTCCGCCTGTTGTCAAGTCATACAACATGGTGTCAGAAGTGGGATATTTTCCAGTGTAAACACACTTCTCGGACTTCGCATCTGGTGGAAAGAACGTCGGAAGCTACGCTAAAACCACCCAATCGATACTACCATGGCAGATGGATTCAGATGCCCAGACCCTCTCGTTTTTGATGGAAATGTGGCCGAGCAGTGGTGCAAGTTTGAACACGAGTATGACATTTTCATTGCCACTGCACACAGCAATAAACTGGCCAGGACTAGAGCCTATATACTCCTAAATCTCGCGGGACCTGAAGCCATAGAAAGGGAGCAGTCATTCACCTTACTGTGCTTCACTACTACAACGTGAAAGGGCCAGTGTCGGTCAACTGTGGCACATCCCTGCATGATCATGGAGCTTCTTGGAAGTTCTATGACTACGTATATCTACAGCATGCCTGTTACTATTGAGACTGACCACCAGCCCCTGATCACCATTCACAACAAGCCATTTCATACAATCCCAGCGTGCCTACAGAGTATGATGTTGCAGTTGCAAAAATTCAATCTGACTTTCACCTTTTCTGACTCCACAAAAAGGGAAAGTATCTCTACCTACCTGACACCCTCAGCCTGTGCGCCACGGTGCAGTGCCGGGCCACAACAAGCGGAACAGCCTGACTTTGAGTGATGACAGTTCAATTAATATCTCCACAGTGTCTTGAAGAACTTCGTGAACACACAGCCTCAGACAGTGTCCTCCAGAAATTTACCAGCTTCATTCAAAATGGTTGGCTGAAATGTGTCAGTGGTAAGACCATTTTTCCATGATGAACTTACTGCTGAGAACAAAATTGTTATGAGAGGAAATAGGGTCATTATCCCTTTTTCCCTGCAGTCTGAATACAAACGAGTACTACACACGGGACTCCCAGGTGCAGAATCAATAAAGAGAAGGGCAAGGGAAAATGTTTTCTGGCCATCAATGAATGGGGACATAGAGGCCGTCGTTTCAGCATGCAGTATATGTAACAGCCTTAAGCCCCACCAACAAAAAGAGCCACTACAACTACACACAGTCCCTGATCTGACATGGTCTGTTCTTGCCACCGACATATTTGAATGGAAAAAACACCATTACCTGGTGCTCGTTGACTCATACTCTGGATGGTTTGAGATTGACCAGCTCAAAATCCTATCCTCCCAGACTGTCATAAACAAGCTGAAGCGCCATTTTTCAGTTCATGGAATACCACTGAAGTTGTACTCAGACAATGGCACCCAGTACACTAGTCAAACTTTTCAGGACTTTGCTGAAGCCTGGGACTTTCAATATGTGACAAGCCGTTCTGAGTACTCGCAGTCCACCGGTCTCAGTGAAAGGGCTGTGAGGAGTGCAAAAAAGCTGTTGGAGACCACAGAGAGAGAGATGGGACAGACTTCTACTTGAACCTGCTTAGTATATGGAACACTCCCCGAGATAAGGTCCTTGGCTCACCAGCACAAAAACTGCTGTACCGACGCACTAGAACAACTCTGCCTGTCTGCAAATATATGCTGATGCCAGCAGCAAAAGCCACCAAAAGGATTAAGGCACAACTAACAAAGAAGCGCACAACACAGAAACTTTATTATGATAAGACCAGCAAGCCACTAACTGTATATCACTAGATTTGGTATATACTAACTGTATATCACTAGATTTGGTAGAGTCTTCAAACCAAACAAAAAGTATACAAACTAAATGGAAAGCAAAGTACTCAAATCAGAGGTCTAAAAACAAATGTTCTGCTCATTAGTGGTGTCGTTCGCGAATGATTTGTTCAAAAGAATGAATCTTGTAAGTGTACGAACTGAACCGAATCACTTGCCCCCCCCACCCCCCCCCCATCGGCTATTGGCCGCCATACACTGAAAGATTTGGTGATTCAGTGAACGAATCTTTTGAATGATATGTTTGTTCACCCCCCCCCAATCGGCCCTGGTCTGCGAAGGACTGAATGATTTGGTGATTCGGCGAACGAAGCTTTCGAACAACTCATTCGTTCCTCGAGTGATTCATTCATTCAGTTGAGCTGCACCCCCCCCGCCCTGTCGGCTCTTGCCTGCGAAGCACTGAATGATTTGGTGATTCGGTGAACGAATCTTTTGAACGACATGTTTGTTCCCCAAGTGATTCGTTCGTTTAGTTGAGCTGCACACACCACCCCCTCCCCCCCCCCCGTTGGCTCTTGCCTGCGAATCACTGAATGATTTGGTGATTCAGTGAACGAATCTTCTGAACGACTCGTTTGTTCCCCATGTGATTCGTTCATTCGGTTGTCTGCGAAGCACTGAATGATTTGGTGATTCGGTGAACGAATCTTTTGAACAAATCTTATTAGTGAACTGATTCTAGTGATTCAGTTTATCTAAAAGAACTGCCGTGCCCATCACTAGTGCTCTAGTGCCTTTGTCGTCGTAAGTGCCAGGATTGGTCGTCACCTTACCTGCAGCTTTGTGATTGGCTAAAAAATGAATTAATCTGATTGGTGGACACACGAGCAAATCTTTTCTGCCAAAGCGCTAGGCAAGTTAGTGCCAAAATGATTTGTGTGCGCAAGTGTGAATTCGCACTCGCAGGTTGGTATTTGCAAGAGCGCACTACAGGTTTTGTATTTGAAAACCATTCTATCCTTTAAAAAAATGGCATACAAATATACATCACTTGATGTGTATATCTGATCAGTATTTTGCAAATACAAAGTGTTGTCAGCGCAACTACAAATTGTCTTCAGTGCGAGCAAACTTCTTTTTACGGGTGCAAATTAAAAAGTACACATACAAGTATATATGGCACTATTCTGGCTCCAAAAATTTCTGAGGTAAACGCACGATCGCAGCAATACTAGCTACTAGATTTAGCGGGCCAGCGACCGGAATATGCCGCGATCGCATATCAGGGGCTGGAACTTAAACCTTTGCGCTCTCAGTGGACTAAGTTGTTTGGGGTGATGACCTGCCCATCTTGAAGCATGAATGTCACTCAAAACACCTTACCTGGCGCATTGCTTCATTGCTGTAGGCTTGCTGAAGCATTTCTAAGGACATTGCAAGGCCACAAGGCAATGTAACGAAGGCGGGCTTTCACGGGGTTCCAGCATGCTTTGCTGTGCCTTAACATGGCACTCTATGGGAAAGGGGCGTGTCTATGTGTTCACCATGTTGGTGTAGTTTTGTTAAGTTAGTGGCTTCGGCCCTGTTCTCACTGTTTGGTTTTGCTCATAGCTAACTCCATGCTACGTGTTCTCCTTGTTCATGCCTATGGTTGAATGGTGTGTGGTTCTCGGGGTGAATGTGCTTCCCATGCTGTACTGTTGACTGTGTGGTGAATAAACTTCTCCCAGCCATTTTCATTGGGCAGCAACCAAGCTAAACTTGTATCTCCACGTGTGTTCCGGTGGTAAAATGCTACAATACTTTGACTAGAAAGAAGTTAAAAGAGGTTATTTTATAAGAAAGAAAATAGAAAAAAATTTGTTTTAAAGGAAATGAGAGTGTTTGATTTGAAGGAAAAGAAATGCTTTGATCTAGAGAAAGGAGATATTTGGTAAAGGGAGAGATAAGTTAAATAATGTGTGTGTCTGTGTGTGTGAAACATTCTTGTTTTGAGTACGCTCATAAAACCTCATAACTCCAAGGTCTCAATACATCTTCTAATGAATCTAATAATGGCAGAAATGAGGCAAGATATGATTTACCACTTTCTTGTAATTTCATATAATTTGTCTTCATATGAATTATTGTGTTTTCAGTTTGATTAACAGTTTGCTGTGTACTATTGTTCATACTGACTCACAACAATTATACAGGGTGGGCCATTTATATGGATACACCTTAATAAAATGGGAATGGTTGGTGATATTAACTTGCTGTTTGTGGCACATTAGTATATGTGAGGGGGAAAACTTTTCAAGATGGGTGGTGACCATGGTGGCCATTTTGAAGT
>JAOVYU010051490.1:0-10380 GCA_025674565.1 Synodontis membranacea
TATGTTCTTGACTAATTTTGACAATTGAACAGACTATTGTGCATATGATGACTTACACAATGAAATCATGCTGACATGTTTTGAAGAGAAAAACCATTAGACTGAGAATCAACCAATCACTTTAGATAAGCAAGATCTATTTATTTGGAAAATGTGCTAAATGTGGGCTACTTGTACATAGCCTGTACAAGTAACTAACTGTAGGCTACTTGTACATAGCCATTTGCAAAGATACACTGAGACACTTGAGACATGTACTAAGACATTTACAATTTGATGAAATCAGTGAGAAATACCATTCTGTTGTGATTTGGAGATTTGTCCATGTTATTTTGAGAATTGCACACACTGACTTTTAGCATTCCAGACTTGGATTGCATCTTACACGTGGCTACACCTGGAACCATCTGAGCATTATTAACCCAAGCTGAGCAGAGAGAGGCCCAGGTGGAGACAAGGCCTGGATGCGGTTGTCACCATTTAAGCATACAATTCACTGAAATATTACGTTTAATGTGCAACAATACCACATATTTAATGGTGGTATATAAACAAGCAAACACAAGGTAATTTACTACAAAATTTTTTACCTTCAACTTACAATGGTGCCATTTTTTTAGGAACACTATTTTAAAGAAACAAAGGTACTATGATAATTTTATAATAAAATTCAGCCAACCATAGCTGCCAGTTTTTACTGCAAATTCCACTTTTTTTTTAATAGTGTAGCAGTAGAACATGATTTTTACTGAATACAATTTAATTAAATTTATAGTTATAATATTTAATATAACACGGAAACACTGTATAATACTGAACATGCATACATACTGTGTATATATATTCTTTTTACTCTTTTTCATGAAATGGCTATTGAAAAATGACATATTGGGAAAATTACATAATATCTGAACAGAACATGCTGGTTGAATTACAAATTTAAATTTAACTCCACCAACACAGGGGGAAAAAAAAGGTTGAATAACAAGTCACACACTGTCTTAATCAGGAAGTTTGCAAGCACGTTTCGGTCAGGAAGGATTGTAATTAGATATTAATCTCTGAGAGTGGTTTCAGCTGTCGTCACAGGAAATGTGTCTGATTCATTTTGCTAGAGAACCACTCATGCTAAAGTATTATGTCAAAGTTTCCTGTATACTGTATTGTGCAATTACTTCAGAAAGTAAGAACAAATCATTTATTTGGTGTTCTATCAGTTTACTGTGCTCAGTTTATCATTTGTTACATTGGGTTGATGTTTAAGGTAAACCTGAATTGTTCTGAGACCAATTTGTAGCCTTTGAGTTCGTGGAGTAACTGTATACCCGTAATTGCTCTTGCTGACTGATGTCATGCTTCAGAAAGGGATTTAAACTTATTAAGATTGCATTTCTTCTTTTTGAGCTATTGCTTTGAATTGCATTCTAAACCGGGGGTTTTTAGAACTAAATCGTTACATTTGTATGTATGCATGCAAAGTATATGGTAGCATGTACTGTACGTATGCCAGAATAGGTTTGAGCTGTTTAAAATAGGAATAAAAAATGATGAGGCATGCAGGAAAATAATCAGTGATAGGTGGTATGATGAGCAGATAGTTTACATTACTGTTAGATACAGATCACTTGTAATTATGAATGTGAACCATCAAGATAGGAAAATCAGAATCTCGGCAAAAATCAGAATTGATCTATGAGGTCTATTCTGTAATGTGAACATAGCCTGAAGGCCTTATCCAGATTAACTTAAAGGCTTAAGGGCCCAGCTCACTTGCAACAGCTTGGCAGGACAGGGATTCACTCACAACCTTCTGAGGCCAAAAAAAGAAAAAGCACATCCCAAAGTGGTTTATTAATCTTATACCACAGCAATTAATGCAAAGGTGCATACTTTTCAATCAGGTTTTAGTTCACGTTCCTGAAATAAGCTATAAACAGGCATTTTCTCACCAGCCTCGCTTTTTAGCTCTCCTTCTCTCTTGATGTGAATAGGATAAAAAAAAATGCACCTTGTTACATAACTGGGAACAGTGAAGTCCTCAGTCTTGTGCAGCAGAAAACTTACAGTAATTGAAGGGTTTTACCCCAAAGCACTGATTTTTACCTCAAAGTCTTATTTTACAGATGAACTTTGTTTGATTTGATTTTTAATTGATGTTTAGAGAACTACCTGTAACACCATATCATAGCTGGGCGGTTAGGCAGTGGTTATGGCTCTGGGTCACAACTTGGACAATTGTAGGTTTGAGCCTTGAGCAAGGCCCTTAACTCCAGGAGTGCTGTATCATGGCTGACCTTGCACTCTGACCACTCTGTGTAAAAAAAAGAGTTTCATTTGTGGCAAATAAAGGCTTCATTTAACAGAAAATAATCAACTGATTCCGATGTTAGGGTGAGCCATAATCAGTGTGGACAGCACAGATGCTGTATTTATACACTTAACTTATAGTCAGCTATGTGTGACTTTTGGTTTGTCTACCTGATTGTTTTCTTTCTTGGACAAAACAACAAACCTTAGCTTACTATCCAAAGTTAATGCAAATACTTGACTAAGTGACTAATGATAGCATTAGACAATTTATATGGTGGGCTGGATGACTGCAGTGCAACCTGCTGCAATGTTTTAGTGTTAAAAAAGCAAAAGATTACACCAATATCAGTCAAGAATTATTTTCAAGTTTAGAAAATACCTATCCTGATGTTTACTGGCTAGCTTACATATACAGTAAAGGCATCAGTAGACTTCTTGAACAGATTACATTTGTCTTTGTTCAGAAAACAATATGTAATAATGAACAAAATTGTGTTTCATATTTGTACAAAAGATGGCTTCAGATGAGCTGAAATTAACACAAATGAATGCAACTGATGTGTTACGTGTTGTCAACCAAGCAAGGGCTTCATGAAGGGGAAGGCTTTTAATTTACCATATTCATCTGTGTAAACATCAGCAGAGACAGCTTGTGCAATAGCATGCAGCAAGCAGATTCATGGTCTGGGATGTTTTGTGCTAGGCCTTTCAGTTCAAACCTTGCAATTGCAAAACAAGCAGGAGGAATCTTGTGACAGATTGTGAATTGTGTATTGCTTGCACCACCACTTTAGTCAGTCATTTAGGAAACTAGATTACAATATTTATAAAAAAAAATAATAATAATAGAGGAAATGTCATTGTACTCTGTGCAATAACAATAAAGAAATCTTACTCTTAAAAACAAAATAACCCAACATTTTAAGAGGGCTGAGACCTGTGGCAGCTTGTCAATAGGAACAGGTGGGACAGAGCCCTTCTATTTTTATCAGCTGTTCAACATAAAAAAAAAAAATTGATAACATCGTGAAAATGTAATTTATTTTGCAATTTAATTCAAAAAGGAAAACATCCATATATTACATGTTCATTACACATAAAGTGAAATATTTCAAGTCTTTTTGTCTGAATTGTGATGATTGTGGATTATAGCCCATGAAAATCAGAAATCTCAAATCTCAAAGAATATCTCAAATTATTAGAATTTTCCTAAGATCAATCAAAAAAGGATTTACAATACAGAAATGCCCTGCGTCTGAAAAATAACTTATTTAAAGAATTTTATTTATACAGTCAGTACTTGGTTGGGGCTCCTTTACAACGAATTAATTTAAATTAAATTCATCAAATTAAATATTATCGAAGCCGAGGTTGCTTTAATGGCAGCTCATCATATGTATTTTTGGGTTGGGTATTTCTCATCTTCCTCTTGACAATACCCTATAGATTTTCTACCATAAGATGCACAGCACAACACAGACGCACAGTAATATCATGGTCACCAAACCATTTGGCGGTAGTTTTGGCACTGTGGATTCTGTGACTCTGCACTCATCCTCCAGACTCTAGGACCATTATTTCCAAAGGAAATGCAAAATTTACTTTCATCTGAAAAGAAGACTTAGAACCAATGAGCATCAGTTCAGTTCATTTTCTCCTTAGCCCAGGGTAAGAGGCTTCTGATGTTGTCTCTGGTTCAGGAGTAACTCGATATTAGGAATGTGACAGTTGTAGCCCCTTTCCTGAAGATGTCTGTGCATGGTGGCTCTTGATGCACTGACACCAGCTTCAGTCCACTCCTTGTGAAGCTCTCCCAAGTTCATGCATCGACTTTTCTTGGCAATCCTCTAGAGGCTGCCGTCATCTCTGTTGTGTAGCAGATTGGACCATCCTCTTTGCCTCATAGCCTGTGTGGAATTTAATTAGTGGGTGGTCCTTCAGTGGTATTATTTACAGGCATGAGTGGGCCATCTCCAGTGGGCCTTCTCCAGTAGCTACATGTGTGCTCGGCCTATTCCCGAGGTGGCCATCTTAGACCCCTGACGCTGCTGCTGTTTTGTTTTGTTTTATATGACTTGTTTTGTTTTGTTTGATTGTGCATTGTTTTGTTTTGTTTTATCTGACTTGTTTTGTTTTGTTTGATTGTGCTATGTTTTGTTTTGTTTTATCTGGCTTGTTTTGTTTTGTTTGATTGTGCTTTGTTTTGTTTTGTTTTGTTTTACTGTAAAGTTGTATTATCTTATTTTGTTAAATTGTTTTCTATAGAGTAATTGTATTTTGGTTAAGTAAATTTATTACTTCTTTTGTTAGTTTGCGCTATTATATTTTGTGTTCTTTGGTTTTCTCATATTATTACATGTTTTATTTTCTGGTATGTTATTGAATCCATATATGTTCTTTATTATGATTATTGTTGCTATTATTATTGTTATTGTTCCCTGAGTCATTGGTACTAAAATTACAGTATGTGATCTTGTGTTTGGTATGTAGTGGTGGTGTTTTTTCTGTCTTTTTCTTGCTTTAGCTGTAAGTTAATCCAATGGGCAGCTCAGGCTGTTTGTTGATATTTAGTTTCTGTATATGATGTAAAAAATAAATATTGTACAACTTTTGTGGAGATCACATCTTGGTGCGAATTCGAACCTGAGTGACCTTAAGTTCAATCTGGGTTTATTTCCTACTCCTTTGGGTGAAATTCCCTTAGGTGGTATAGTCAGGTTACTGTATAAATCTTTATCCTGTATTATTTAGCGGTTCCATCCTACCCCCCACCGGCCACACTTGCGTACATTTTAATACCACACTTTTCGCTTCCAGTCAACTTTCCATTAATATGCTTCAATGCAGCATGATGTGAACAGCTAGCCTTTTCAGCAATGAAATTCTGTGGATTGATTGTGGTTGCATGTACTGTACTAGACTAAGAGATTCATATTATTTATACTACTGGAATAGTAATTTACTCAAACTTGAAATTAAATATTTGAATAATTTAAGATGGTTTTATTAAAAAAAATTTTAAGCTGTAAACCATATACATCCAGGTATTAATGTACCTAGCGGTTAAAAAATGAGAACTGCAACAAGCAGTGCTAAGATAATCTATTTCCACCTGCCCAGTATTTCATACTTTTAAGCACAATTGTGTACAAATGCTTAGCACCAAATAACACATGGTGCTGTTTTGCAAAGAGATTGAATCCTCTGTAGATCCTGTTTGTAAATCAGCCTGTGGGAGATTTCAAGATTGCATGCTTTTTTTAACCACGCAAACCTTTAGTAAATTAGGACCAGATGTCGCTTTTAAACTGTTATCCATGCCAAGACTAAAAGCAGCTTCAAAACGTTTTGTATACTTGCATGTATAAAAGGCCAAGAATGAATCTCCTGTTGCAGCAGACATAAAATATTTTTAATCCTCTCACCAATTCAGTTAATTGTCTGTTCTCAAGAACTGTTCTCCTCCACAAAAGGAAACATCTACTGGTAACATTTTAATAAATATAGAAAGATCTCTTTCTTGTAATCAAATTCTAATAAATGAATGAATAAATATAATAACAATAAAAACTCCCTTAGTGCCTGTGGTAAGGTGTGCATTTCAGGTTACAGTTTTTATTACAGGCTATAAACCTAAGAAAATGGTTTCAAAACAATTTGATAGCAGTGTGTACTGTGTAAATATTTGGCATTCTAATATTTTACAGTGCCCTCCATAACTACTGGGACGCCTTTTAAAGATAAGTTAAAAGGGTTATAATAAAATCCACCTTTTGGTCAAGTAGCTTCATGCCACACCGAAAACAATGAGAAAAATCCAGACTTTATTTGAAATAAATTTCTTTAGATGAAAAACAAATCCCTTATCAAGAAATAATTATTTGCGACAAAAACCACATCATCAGCTAAAATCAATGAAATACCTGGAAATTATTGTGAACACAATGTAACTGAAGCATGTTTCCCATTTAGGGTGCACATTTTTTAAAGTTGATTGGAGTGTAACAGTTTAGACAAGAAATGTTGCGTGGAAAATTGGCTGTTCTGTCATTGAAACACACAGGCATGGGCAGAGCTATAATTATTCTGCAGCCAGCCAGCAGGGGCACACCTGTGGTGGCTACACTTTTGTAGAGATGATGCACTGTCTGTTTTTTTTTTTTTTTTTTTTTTTTTTTTTTTTTGGGGGGGGGGGGGGGAATTATACAGTCAATGTCAAATATAGGATTTTCATAAAAATGTTACAGGTAAATGTATGGTATTAAAGAAAGTAATATTATATTAAGTGATAACTAAGCAAATAAGAGAAAGTCAAAGATTATTAGATAAATTTTAGGGGAAACAAATAAACATTTAATGATGTATACAGGAGAATTGAATCACATTAAAAGTAAAAGGATGGTCTCACTATATACTTTCATTTATTATTATTATTATTTTTACTGTTTGTGGCTGATTATATACACATTTTTTGGACATTTATCCATTAATTTATTTATCCATGCACAGACACAGTCATACACTCTTTCACACCTAGCGGCAATTTCAGTCAGTCAATCCAACTACAGTAATAAATAATTTAAAGGACATGTTTTGGATGAATAGCCAAACATATGCCAGCTTGCATAGCAGCTGGAAAATCAAACAATTTACATACAATAAATCATGCACTGTCATCATGTTTATGTAGTTCAGTGGGTGCTAGACTGAAATCCACACCTGATCTATTTTAAGGCTTGTCTGCAAGTCCATAGTAAGGAGTAGATCAGGCATTTCAGGTTAATACAGGCATATCTGTAATCATATACAAAAACAGACACAGAGAGCAGAACAAAGCTAGAGAGAATTTAGACAAGAAATATTGCACTATAGGATATATTGTCTTAAAAGGTGAAATTCATGGAGTTTGAGAAATAAACAGGAATGAAACGTACAGGATTAGCACAACATGACATGTAATATATAGCAAGGGTTAATCATTCCTAAATGGAATTCTGATTTATTGCAAAACAAGTAGAACTCAACACCAACAGCGTTGACGGGGATGCTGTTGCCATAATTCTAGCCCTTCTTGTTACTAATGTCTACACTAGAAATACCCTTAAAATATTCTTCAAACAAGAATGAAGATATCGAAGAAAAACTATTCCAGACTATTTGACCTTGCTGTGACCTTGACTTTGTCTGGATCTTTTCTAAAAGCTAATTAGTTCATCTACTAAATACAGTGATAATAAAAAATTATACTAAGATGCAACCATTCTGTGGCAAAAGGGACATGGTCAAGCATCAGCTGTGGGTGGAGAGGAGGCAAGTCGAACCAGCAGGTACTGTAATGCATGATGATTCTCACCTGAGAGAGAGGGAGAGAGAGAGAGAGAGAGAGACTGAGCAGCACATAGCAGTGTGTGTCCTGTGTGCCATAAAACCGCTGGAAAGTGAAAGTGTGTAGAAATAAAGAGCATCTTTTTTAGTTGTCCCAAGCCTGCCTCCCTTTTCCCCATTTCCTCCAAAAACCAACACATGTTACAAACTCATTCTTGAGACACTGTGCTGGCAAGAATCTTGGATGAATGGACAGACTGACAGACGACCCGAAGACATAACGGTTCCTCCACTTAGTGAAAGAGGCATAACAATAGCACTGGTGTACTGTGGATCCAAATTCTGAGACCACCCATGAAAATGTAATGCAATTTTTTTTTATTACAACTTCTATTATTAGCAATAGCAAAAATTATTTCAAATATTTATATGAATTTCACAAATAGTATTTGGTACACTATGTTGTCAAAAGTATATGAACACCTGATTATAACACCTAGGCTATGTGAGCTTGTTGGACATTCCATTCCAAAACCATGGGTATTAATATGGAATCTTCCCCACACATGATGAGATACTTTGCCATGCCTTTGTCCAAGTTAAAGTAATCGATGGTCAAATTTTCCAGCCAGAAATTACACATACCTACTTGTATTCTTCAATTATTAAGGATTTGAACTCCAAGAAAAGATGAAAGAACTACAGGGAAATGCATTTCCATGCTCTTCATTATAATCTTGATGATGAGTCAGCTAGATAAAAGACTCAACCATCTAATGTTTTTTTTTTCTATATTGGCTAGGCATTTATGGTGATGTATGCAGTTGGTATGCCACATGTCTACAGAATTAGCGTAGACCTTGTCTGGCCATTAGAGATGTGCATATAAGGGTATCATTTTTTTTTAGTTCTAGTGGAAAACACAAAGACATATATGGAAACAGTGCCTCTGGGTAAATTCCCAGCATGCAGACATACTCTTCAGACTAATTTCCCAAGTTGGAATCCTGAAAGAGATTCTGACTTACCAGGACTTTATATGGATTAATGGGCATTAAGTTGAATCACACCAATTTTTACCACCCATAAACAGATGGAAGAATGGTTTAACCCTTTGGAAGGCAGTGTTGCTCAGAAGCAACATGGAATTTACATATCCACCATGGAGTGAAGGGCCTTGGTGTCCAGAGGGTTAATTAGATGTTTAAAAAAAAAAAAAAAAAAAAGATTCATGTGTTTGTTTACAAGGATGCATGGAACCGGGATAAATGCCCCGAACCCCTGTTATTTGTAGGAGGAGAGGTAACACAATCCTCCATTTCATTCTCAGCTTTTATATTAGTATACAGGTGCAAGCCCTGCTGCGTTGTACGTAGATATCATTAAATAAAACTGGGAAGAGGGATCTTCACCTTGTAAAAATGAAATTGAATACGTTCTTGACCTGAGAGCAAAAATCCATATAAAAAAGCATAGATAAAGTGCTTGTATTTTTTACCAAATATAAGCTCTAAATTACATGCAAAGTGACAATGGTCCTTTGAGGTCACACAGTTAGTTGGCGAAGTCAGATAGAACCTTAAACTATGAAAAGATGTTGCCGAAGGCTCGGACAATGATGGTTCTTAAGAGAAAGGAACTGGGACACTCTGGACCTGCCTGCCCCACCCTGATGTCCTAGTTGGGATTATTATCACTTTGCTCCTGCTGAGGATGGCCCCATATGAAGAGCCTAAAGATTATAAACTGTAGAGATGGCTTTGAGCTGAAGTTGATACAAACATTTTTGCTGCCATGGCTTAGGGCTACAACTGTCATGATAACCTTATGTCTGCAATTACCACAAACAGTTTTTCCCTCAAGTTTCCAACAGTTCATGACATCAACAAAATAGACTACATGTTAAAGCTTATAATGAATTAGCTGACTAGACAATTGCATGTTTTGACCGCATAGTAAATAGTCATAGAAATGATGAATTTATAATTACAATTATCTGGTGTCACCCGGATGAGGATGGGTTCCATTTTCAGTTTTTCCTTGCCACCATCACCTCTAACTTGCCCATTAGAGATGCATTTATAAATTCATATGTTTAAAATTTATATGAAGAATTCATATATTTCTGTAAAGCTGCAATTTGACAATGTCCATTGTTAAAAGATACAAACTGAATTGAATTGAATTGAATTGAATTGAATTGAATTGAATTGAATTGAATTGAACTAAACAGAACTGACCCAGAGGTGCCCTTAAAAAACTGCCCTTCATTTCACCCTGGTACCCAGTGGATATAATCTGTCATCATCTCAGAGAGTACAAGTTGCTGGGTTGCAAGTGGAATCTTCTGATGTGTTTACAATTCTACAGTATGTGGGTGCACAAGCCTCATTATGCACCACGTTAAGACTCCCGAGGGCATGGTGACAGGCAGCTGCCCCCTGCTGTTTATCTAAACACAAGAAAAATATACTTTGGGAGGAGCTCTAGGCTGTGCTAAACTTGGGACAATGTAAGAGTTTCAGAGCCTCATGGTCCTGGCAGAGGTGGGTACAGTACCCAAAATCTGTACTCAAGTAAAAGTAAAAGTGCTTATGGAAATATTTACTCAAGTAAGAGTAAAAGTAACAATCCCAATAGTTACATGAGTAAGAGTAAAAAGGTATCCGATGGAAAAACTACTCAAGTAGCTAGTTACTAGTTACTTCTGATCTGATTGATATGAAGCGAAAACCTTGAATAAAT
>JAOVYU010051709.1:0-10369 GCA_025674565.1 Synodontis membranacea
TATACACACACACACACACACACACACACACACACACACACAAGTATTTATAATGCTTATAAGTATATTATAAGCATGTTCATTTACAGCTTTGTTTAAATTAAATGGCTGTGATTGGTGCGTTCATGGTCACAGATTTCATATATACTAGTATGTTAGCTTGTTCTTTTGCTTAAATGGGGTTAACTTTAAAAGCACATTAGTGTATTACATTCTAAAAAGTACGTATACCATATTTTATTATTATTATTATTATTATTATTATTATTATTATTATTATTATTATTATACACTGAATGTTAGTGCTATTGTTAAAATTATAATACAAGTATTTGTTGGAACATTTTGAGCATACAAAAAACAGCCATTTTTTGGAATATCATAATCATGTTTACTTCTAATATATTACTTTCACACACATAAGACCCTAAGGAAAAGTCTTAAAAGGATATTAATGTAAAACTAAATCATTTCAACACAAAGCAGTAGGTCAGCATTTAACATCAGCATCTAGCTCAGGGGTGGACAAGGAAAAGCTAACAATTCCTAACAACTGACCCATTGATTTCTATTACATTTTTTCACACAAGTATCTAATAATTTAATGTTTATCGTTTGGCCAATTTAAAAAAAAAAAAAGCTTGCAAAATCAGAATTCAATTTGAAGTCAAATTCATGTGTGGAAAGAATTTCTGTCAATGAAAGAAAGAAAGAAAGAAAGAAAGAAAGAAAGAAAGAAAGAAAGAAAGAATGGATACAGTATTTCGCAATTATACATTGTTTCACCACATATACTCCTAACGATACAGCTTGTCTCTCTGTAGTGTTTCAGAGTATTTTAGTATAATGTACAGTATTGTGCAAAAGTCTTAGGTATCATCATTTGTAATACAAATCTTATGTTGAAGAAAAGTTTATAATAGTATTTTATGTATTTCTTTAAAGTAGCATATTATGTAATATACCGATTTTTGGACAAACACATAAAATGTAAAGAAGGCTGTAAGGTTTTACATCCAAAAACAGAAGCAAGTGTTACAGAGTCTCTACTGTAGAAGACATGTAGCAGATTAGTGTAGATGCTCAGGAGAACCAGCTCATTTCCTTATAAAACTGCTCAGAGTGTATCTGAGATTACCGAGACATTTTTAAAAAGCAGAGGGTTGTCACACCAAATAGTTACTTAGTATAAAATATTACTGTGTACTGCTGTTCAAAGTATATTTTTTGTAGAAACATAGAAATTAAGTTCCTTATTTTTGAAGGTATTATTGTGTTTCTTTGCATGTGCCTAACAAAAATCCTGTTTTTATTTTTTGTTACAGTGGATGTGGGGAAATGAGGTATTTATTTATTTATTTATTTACTTGCTTACTAATAAGAAATATAGCATTTATTCTTCTTGACACATATTTTTTTCTTTGTAGGAACCCTCTTGTATTGCAATGGGAAACATGCAAAGACCTGACATGGGCAAGTGGGTAGTCAAAAGCTGTAATGATACCAGCGCATTTATTTGCAGTCGTCCTACTGGTAAATCTACAAATCCATTTTAGTACAATTTTAAATCCCTTTTTACTGTAAAGCATTTTTTTTGTTAACGGACAGCAGATAATACATTTTGAAATTCATGTTCTATTTCTTTTTGCTTCTATCCAGATCACTTTATAGAACCAAGCCCGACTAAGATACCCACAACTTTCATCAAGGTTGGAAATGATTCTTATATGGTCTTGCAGAAAAATTTGACCTGGTATGAAGCAAAGCGTCAGTGTGAGTTAGAGGGTGCACATCTGGCTAGTATTCGGGACTTGCGGGCTCAGTCTTACATTGAGCTGCAGATCTCAAAGTTTGGACAGCCCTTATGGATTGGCCTTAATAGCAAAGAGGTATGGCAGAAGAAAATTAAATACTGACCAGTAAGATGAAAGACATGTCAGTCTTTCCTGGCAATGTTCGGTCAATAAATCAGAAAGAAAAATAAAATATGCTTATATATTGTTGTATACAGACAGATGGATATTTTTTGTGGATTGATAACTGGCAGCTGAATATGGAGAGCTGGGCCCCCAATGAGCCACAGAGGAACCAACCCTGTGTATATGCAGATGTAGATGGAAAATGGAAAACTGCTTCCTGCAATCAAACTTCCTACAGCATGTGTAAGAAATCAACAGGTGAGCTAGGCTTAGCAGCACACAAACATCACCAGAATTAATGACAATAAGTTAGTAACATAGTCCATACTCTCTGTTATTTATTTATTTTTTTTCTATTTTAAAACAATCCAAACAGTGGGCAGAAATAGATACATAATTATTGCAAATGATTGCATTCTCTTTACTTTCTTCACAGAGATTGCTCCAACTCCACCAACGCAGTTCCCAGGTGTGTGCCCAGACATAATTGAAGCTGAACCGAAGATGACATGGCTGCCTTATAGAGGGCACTGCTATGCATTTGTGACTCACAGCGTATCCTGGAGCAGAGCCTCTCAGCTTTGTTTGACAAGAGGTGAAAAAAGATATAATAATAATAATAATAATAATAATAATAATAATAATAATAATAACCCAGTGATGATGATGATGATGATGATGATTATTATTATTATTATTTGCAGATATTACAAATAGTAATTATCATTACCATATATTTATTTATATGTGATTACATATACATGTTGGCCACACAATTTTTCTTTTTTTTTTTTTTTCCATCAGGTGCCACTCTTTCCAGCATTGAGGACACAAAAGAGGCCAAGTTTATAGAGAATTACATCAGTTTTCTTGGGAATGATCATGAAAAGTTCTCAATAGGCCTTTTTAAGACACATACAGGTAATGCCATTTGTATACTGCTAGACACTGCTAGACACCTAAATAGACGTAGTTACACGTATAAACTTATAATTTTATTGCTTCAGGTATTTTTTGTGAAAAAATAATATAAAATTATGGCACCCTCTAGAGCCCAGGGTTGGGCACACACTCAGGATACAAGAATTTAGTACAGAAAGCATGCTTTTTTATATGGAAAGTTGAACTGTGAAGGGTGGATGAGTGAGTGAAGAGTGAAGGGAGGATGGAGGGTGAGGGGGAGTCTCCTAGTGCACTTCTAGTGTCATCATGCAGGCAGTATATGGGTGGGGTTCTCAGGATGGAGATCAGGATCAGTGGTGTAGTGCTCCTGTAGCAGGTTCGAGGGAGTCTTCTGAACTGGTCCCTGTCGGCACAAAAAAATAAGGTAGAACAGAATTAGCATCACCCCTACCATCTCTCTCGCTTCCCTGCTGAGTTGGAGCCCTTTTTTAGCCCTTTGATGTCTTCTGGAGGGTGAGCAGCATCTAGTGTTGTTCTGACCATCTTTGCCATGTGTGCACTGTTTACCAAGAGTGGCACTGCTGGGGAGCACTCTGTCATTTCAGCACCACTGCTGCAGCATGGCGAGGAGCACTTATGTGCAATAACAGCCAGGTCACTTCAGGCCCAGAGCAGGTCTGTCCTGGAGAGGTCATCTGCATTTCCATGGTGGACCCCTGCCCTGTGTTGTACCTGGAAAGAAACCAATGGGTTACTTGATTATTTGACTCTTTCACTTTGGCCATAAACTGCAGCGAAGCATGGTCTGTGACCAGGGTGAAATGATGTCCTGTGAGGTAATACTGCAGTTCCTCAATGCCCCATTTAATGGCCATGGCTTCTCTCTCTACTGCCACATAGCACCACTTGGCGCGGGTCAGTTTTCTGAATAAACACTCATGTATATGGTCAAATGTTTCTTTCTGTTAAACTCCTCCGAGAACACTGTGAAATGGTGGTTCTGTGTGATCATTTAAGGGCTGTCTTGAGAAACTATAAGAGACTTGGGAGACTTGAGAGACTTCTTAGGCTCCCCTTTCCTGGTAAAATTTGAGAGGGGGCAGCTACAGAGGAGAAATTATGCCCAAACTGCCTGTTCTGTAATACCCAGCTAGCCCTAGAAATGCACGTACTGTACTTGTTTCTTTGTTCTGGACCAGGGATAATCCTTCACTGCATCTATCTTCTTCTCCTGGGGTTTCAAGAGCCCCTGGCTAGTGTGATATCCCAGGAACTGTGCTCCCATGAGCCCCAGATGGCATTGATGCCAAAATGTTTGCTGTAAGTCCAGTTTGATGAAAGCTCTGAAAGTACCTTTTTAATGTGGTGTGTGCTATTACCAGTTGGATAACCTTGCAAGAGTGGATAACCACTTCATTGAGGTATGCAGGACAGTGGTGACGGGACTTGAGAACAATGTCCATCAGGAGCTGGAAAACCACTGGCACCCTGTGGAGGCCAAAAGGAAGAAACCTGTACTGAGAGTGGTCTGTGTTGGAGCTAAAGGCTGATTTGGGGTGGGTGTTGAGGATGAGAGTCACTTCCCAGTATTCTTTGGTGAGATACAGTGTCAAGATGAACCTGGCTTATCCCAGGTGCTTGATGACCCCTGGTAGACAACTGGTACAATTCAGATACCTAGTTCAGTCATCTGAAGTCATTGCACACCCTGACTGTTCCATCAGATTTGGAACAACAACAATGGGGCTAGACCACGGGCTGTAGGACTCCATAAAGCCATCCTGGATCATGAGGGATACTTCCTTCTCTATGACATGAAAACAATGCTTGGGGACTTGATAGGGTCACTGGCAGATTAGCACTCCTGGAATTGTTTTTGATGTCATGCTGTATGATGTGGGTCCTTACAAATGGCACCAGGACTCTAACTCCTGGTTGGAATTCTTGGGGTTGGGCTGCTCAGTTGTTCTCTGTTGTTCTCATTGGGCTGTTTGCATGTGTTCCTTGATAATCGGTGCTAATCGCTGACCGGTAGGGCAAGGGCTGCTCCTCTCAGGCATCCTTGGTCACATCCAGCAGCCCTCTGGGCAATCTCCCATGCAGTATGCAGGCGGTGCAGCCTTTCATTGTGCAGAAAGTGTATAGATTGAGCTCTCAGGAGGAAGATCAGGAGATGGCATGGTGTAGTGTTCATAGGAGAGGGATGTCTTCTGAACTGGTCCATGTCAGACCAAAAAATAAGACTACCCTACCATCTGACCGTCTTATCTGAGTTGGACCCTTTAAAAGCCCAACAGGGTCTGGAGGGTGAGCAGGAAGGCTTGTTATTGCTCTCCAACTGTGCCAGTTTGCTCCGCCCCACCCCTTGGCCATGTGCGTTCTGTTTACATGATGTATGGTGGGGGTGCTGTCCTTACAGCACCACGTCTGCAGCGCCTGTGCGCATATGTGCGAGGGCAGATGGCCTGCTCTCATCACAAAATTGTATAGCTTTATATATTAGAGGATTTTTACAGTTGTATGTTTCATCCTGATTATTCATTATATTCCAAATTGTATTCTGCTTCCTGGATTGCACATTTCTTTCACATTGAATGTTTAAGGAATTGACACTATGTTGGCCTTGTGTTTGAACCCCACAGAACACTGGCTGTGGCTGGACAGAAGTGTCGTGGATTACACTAATTGGGGAGAATCTATGACAGAGTATGACAACTACGATGACTGTGCATATATCTCCTCCACTACTAAACAATGGGGAAGACAACACTGCAATTATGATCCTGCATTCTTCATCTGCAAAACAGCCAAGGGTAATTTAATTTATATTAACCACCAAAGGTAGTTTTTGTGATTCTGTGATACTATGACTATGAATGGAGGACTGCCAAGACAATTTCATTTGAGACACTTGTATTCTTGTGTGCTCATTTCATTGCTGACCAGCAATGAAAGTCATACGTTGTGGCCCCCACTGACCACTCTTCAACCAAAAGTGAGCCCTGATTCTCCCTGCAGGTCCTCCATTCGTTCACATTCATCATACAATTACATACAAACCTTCCCTTCTTCTTTTGTTTATTCTGGACTGTTTTCTTCACAAATAGTGGAGGCAGTATTTAAGGTATCAAAAGGGAGAGTGATATTCATACTGCTTATTACAGTTTTTAAAAATTATTATTATTATTATTATTAAGAAGAAGAAGAAGAATGACACACTATTCAAGATATAACAATATATGACATTATTGGTTGACCCTGATAGTTTAATCGAGAATCTATTGATAGCTTAGCCATGCCATCTAATATCTAATATCACCAATGATTATGAGAATCATTCTTTGATTCTCATAATAAAGAGAACTGCTCTCTCTCTCTCTCTCTCTCTCTCTCTCTCTCTCTCTCTCTCTCTCTTTCTCTCTCTCTCTCTTAATGAAGAGAATTGCTCTTTATTAAGATTGAGAGTCACCCAAACTCAACACAGTTTATATAGGTAAATTTGAGATTGACAGTACTATTACTAATCGCCAATAGATTCCATCTATTACAATGGCTATCAAGATAGATAATTTAAATGTCTGCTGCTTTAATGTCAGCAGATACAAATTGTTTTGTGTCTCTTCATATGCATTTTGTTTTCACCATATTTTCTATCTTCCTATACCGTAATAGCCCGCGTTGTCTAACTTTTGAGCAGGACAACCATCCATCCTTCTCGGATGCATTTTATCTTACATTTCCTGTGCTTGCCAAACAGATAAAACCGTGTTAGACTTGGATTATCATGCATGTATTTTACAAAAGAGAAAAGGCTCCACTGTTGCTGGTCTGCTTATCAGTAGTTGATGGGGCCTCCTTTGATGGTCACTTAGCATACTATTTCAGGTGGTGCAGCCTCAAACCTAAACACATATTCGGTGCCATCGATTTTTGGAAATATTTGGCCACTCACCAAAAACACAAAACAAACAGGCTGGTTAATATCAACTGGCTTACCTCTATTATTTGAGTTGAAGCCGTAGTATTGCCAAATTGGCAAAATTGCATTTTTGTTTTATTCGGTAAAAAACTTTCCATCATCTCTTTTTACTAAGTGCTGCCACTGGGTGATTTACAATAGAATAGTGTCACTTTACAGACAAGAATAGTGGCACTTTATGGATTAGAAGTATCAATGGCATGGTTTAAAGCCCAATTTAGGAATGATTGTGTCTATCTAGAATAGTATATTAATTCACTCTACTACAGTATATGTTTATGCTCTGAATTATAAAACATTATTATATGTTAAAACATTTTATTATAAAGAACCATTTAAAAAAATAAATAAATAAATAAATAAATCATGCTTAACAGTCTGCTTGTTAGTCACACTCCTTGTCAATTGGACATACTTGGGTGAAATAGGACAATAGTATAATGTAAAACATGTCACAAGCCTAGCAGACTATATTCACCTTAACGTTACACCTACTGCCACCGTAGAGGTAGTCATAGCACATCAAAAAATGGCATATAAAGTAAGAAGACATTTCTTGGCCTGCATTCAAGTCACTTTCTTTACTCAATGGACTAAGTTGTCTTTCATAGCAAAGAGCCCCTTTATGGTGCTCCCATCAACATACAAATGGCTTGATACTTCTATATAATTGGACTGGTCTGGGCATATACTCCTTTACATGAGAAGATAAGTTTGGGTTTGGATTTAGAACTTTCATCCACATTGCAGTCACTGCATGCTGATCGATAGTTCAGGTAAACTGCAGACTTTTCTGACCATTTTGATAGCCAGCAATAATCTGTCTTAGTTTATCTAGAGTTTATCATGGATAACATGAAAAACTTTTTATCACCAAGTCCAGGTGCCACCGTGGGACCATTCTTCACACATCTAAGAATAGTTTAGCTAGTTTATGCTCTCCCATTGGTGAACCGTCAATCAGAAAATGCTGCCATATACACGTTTAGGTTAAACCTTAATTTTATACCTAAGAGATGCTGCTAGTTGACTGTGCAAAAGCACATTTATATAGTCTTTTACATGTTTTTTTTTTCAATATTAGTTTTTTTTTTTTTTTTTTCAAATTCCTCCCCCAGCATTACAGTTTCCTTCTTTTTTTCAGTAAGAAAATGTGCAATGGACCAGCGCCCAAGCTTGTACCCATAAAATAATCAACATCTGTCTTTGTCACAATGCTGAGCATTCAATTTGCATCGAAAAGCTCAGCATTGTAACATACCCAGTTTCATTACTGGAGTTGTAAATCATATCCCAACCAAACATGGAAAGTTGAACTGAGCTTTTTGGGCAAGTAATGTCATGGCCATTGCACATCAAAAGGGCGCGAAAGGCGAACGTTATGTTGTGTGTCATGGATGCTGTTTGCTCCAAATCTCCCGACCACTATGTCGATTTGAGACAGCAAGACCAACACAGTAAGACCAAGATAAGACCGAGGGATCCGAAACCAAGACAAGACCAAGACCCAAGACTGTCGAGACTGTGACAAGACCAAGACCACGTAAAAGTGGACCACGTAAAAGACCGGATTCGAGACATCCAACTCTAGTTTATACCTGTTTTCTGATCATCTGATCATTTACTAATTTTTATAACTTTTATCTAACCCTATCCCTAACCCTAACCCATTGGCTTTAACAAAAACAGAAAACCTGCAGGCACAAGGAAATGATAATCTAGCGCCTCCCAGGCTATTCCATGAACTAACACCAAGTGTAACACAGTATTTTTTTTTTTAACTGGGCTTTGACATTGGTCTGTGATCCAGCCAACTTGCCTTCTCATCTACACTACCAGTGATCTATCTCACCGTACTGCTAAGTTCCCTAATTCCTCGCAGTGTTGCCAGTATGATTTTTGTACCCATTGTACTGCAGTTAAAGGCATTATGTTTTTAAGAGCTGAGAACGACTATATACTGAAAAAAAAATTGCTGTAAATTTTACAATAATTTTTTGGCAGCTTGGGTTGCAAAACATATTTATACTAAAGTACTGTTATACTTCACTTAGTTTAAAATGCTTAACAGTGCATTTGCTTGATGCAGGACACAACTAAGCTGATATAAGAGTCTTAAGTAGAACTGGGATTCAAACACATGACCTTCTTATATGTGACACAAAAACCTTAACTGCTGAGCCACAACAACTAGCTCAACTGGTTTACATTAATCCAATGCAATCTTTTAGTTTTGTTAATTCAGAAGTGTTAGAAGTGGCTGAATCAAGGCAAGCTTGTGGCAGTGGTGTTGTTGTTGTTGCTGTGGCTCAATGGTTAAGGTGTTGAGTACAGCATTAAAAGGTTGAGTATTCAAATCCCAGATCTGGCCAGGTTGGGTAAGACCCTTAACCTTGAGCTTAACTGCATTGTGCATCAGCAAAATAAGCTGTGTTGGTGTACAGTATGTGTTATTTTATATAATATTAACAAATGATCATACTTTATTATACATTTTACTGTACAACCCAAGCTGTCAGTAAATTAGCATTAAAAAAACTACATCAATTTCTATTTTACAGTGTTTTTTCGCATTAGGGATCCCACGTTCCACATAAAATCCAGATTTACTATAGCATCGTGACCTTTTTGAAACAGCACAGCTCCTTTAAATTCAGCTGCACGCCCGCCATTAAATTTACATGTAGAGATTTATCATGCTGTAGTACGCTCAGGAGACTATTGATGTCTGTGCTTCCTGTATGCACACACTTGTTTCTACAGCGTCAATGCGCTTTTGAGCGCGCGTGGAGGATTGAGCAGTTTGAGCAGTCTTTGAATGGGGCATTTTGGATTAAAGTAAGCAGTAAATAGCTAGCTCCATCTTTCACACTTGACTGGCTAGCAACAGTAGATAGCTCTTTTAAGGCACGCTGCAGTGATTGCAAGCTCTATTCGCTGCTATTGTTCACTTTCTCGCTGGACGTTTTGTAATGCTACTACTTACACAGTTGCATTTGTAAACATGTGTCCATTAGGCAGGTTAAAGCAGAACATCAGGATCTGACACTGCATGCAATTCAGTTGTTATAAAGCTATACATTTCTAATTTAAAAAATTACAAAATTAGTTACTCGCTTCATTCTTACTGCTCATGGTGATGCATGATGACAAACACTACATGCCATTTTTTTGTTCTATGGATGCAGTGAATCATGATAAGTACAATCCACTTTTCCAATTTTATGGGCTTATGTGAAGGCAAACTTCTATAATTGTTTAACAATTTGCAATAATATACTATAATCAATAATGCAGTAATATAATAAATATAGAGCACTATACAGTACATGTATATTTGCATCCACTTCTTCAACCTGTTGACAAGACGAGAATTCATAAACCTAAAGAGGACTGTAATATAGCAGGGACCTTTTATATGCTACCAATGTGGGGTAACAAGGTGATGAATTTGTCCTCGGCAAGGAACCAGAAGTACTTGGTACCCCTCGTGCTGCCCTGGGGGTGCCCGATCTCGCCTGTTCTCGGAAGCTAAGCAGGGGCGGGCCTGGTTAGTACTCGGATGGGA
>JAOVYU010051792.1:0-10365 GCA_025674565.1 Synodontis membranacea
TATATATAAAAAGACAGGCTACAGCCTTGTCCACGTTGTTTAAATGGTTGGGAACCACTGCCTGACCTGATCGATAAAGTCTTAATTTAAATGAAGAACCCAAGACACATTTGCACACAATTTTCTGAGCAAACATGCAGGAATATATGACTAATCAGAAACTCTGTTCAATCCCACATGTCCATCTGCTCAGTAGGAAAACATACAGACCAAGTGGAAGCAGGACAACGAAGTTTTGGATGCAGTCAAACAGTTTTCACTGGGACTGAGTTCTAAAAAAAACAAAAAAGGGCATAGTGGAAATAAATATCCTTCAAAAAAAAAAAATAATAATAATAATAATTCAACACACTGAGACTAGTATATTTCTAGGCAATGGCAGCAGTTAGATGCATTAAGCAGAATGGTTTTTGCTGTGAAATGTTTGCTTGCATGAATTGGATAAGTCAAATAAACCATAACATACCTTTCTTACAGCAAGCTTAGCAATCAGGTTAGTTACAATTGCACTACATTCACGCTAGCAAGCAACGTGTGATCAATGATTTTCTGTGTACGTGACAGCAAACAAGACACTGTTCAATGGAGATATTCTCGATTCTATGCAAATTAGGAATGACTAGTGATGCGACAAACCTAGACGACTAGCAGGAATGATTCCTGATTTTGACGTTTCCCACTTACCCATGAACTGTAGTTAATACCTGCAATTATTTACCACTTGCGAAATTTACATTTAATCCTTAACCCTAGGATTCATCTTATCCAGTCATACATGACCTCTCACTAATGTGTATGGAGACAAAAGAAGCCTGGAAGTGTACGAGTGTAGATAAAAAATAAAAAAAAAAACAACAACAAAAAAACTGCCAATGATATAAGCGAGTTGTTGTTTTGCTAGGGTGAACATGAGGTAACATCATGTCACGATATAAATCATGTAGCCGAAGCACTGCTGGCAAATTTGGTTTGATTTGAACTCTATTAATCTGTAATTAATCTGTAATTCAATTTGTAATGTCTAAGTTTATACAGAATGGAGTGAATAAAAAAAAAAAAAAAACACAAAAAATACCGTTCCTCTCAGACCACTGATCTTTTTATTTCAAATTTAATTTCATCGAATATGAGACATATCTGATTTTCTTACCAAGAGAGTACTGGTGTTATTCGCCCCCTTCATTTCTAGTAGGCACCTTTCCCCAACGTTTGCTGAAAGCCAAAAAAGTCCAGCATTGGCCTGTTAAACCTCATCCTATTTCTTAAGTATTTAAGAGAAACTCCAGCGAATATGAATATATACATACATACATACACTCACTGTGCCCTTTAATAAGAAAACCTGTATACCTGCTCATTCATGCAGTTATCTAATCACCCAAAATGAAGAAAATGTGTGAACGCTCTGATTTTGCCAGATGAGCTTGGTTTTTCATCTCTTGGGGTTTTCACACACAAAGCAGTCTCTAGAGTTTACACAGAATGGTTTAAGAGCGACAGTTCTGTGGGTAGGAACACCTTGTTGATGAGAGATCAGAGAAAAATCGCACCAAAGAAGTATACAGTAACTCATATAAGCACTCTTTACAACCATGGTGAGCAGAAAAGCATGTCAGAATACTCAAAACATTAAACCATAATGTGGATGGGCCTCATCTATTTCCATTCCTCTTAGCCAAGAACAAGAATCTGTGGCTATAATGGGTACAGACTCATTTAAACTGGATTGCTATACACTGTTTAAAAAAAAAAAAAAAGAGAGAAACCAGGTGATTTTTTTTCTTTCCAGTTTCCACCTTTGAGTCTGTGTTCATGATAACCTCAGATTCCTGTTCTCGGTTGAGAGGAGTGGAACCTGATATGGTCTTCTGCAGTTACAGACCCTTCAACTCAAGTTTCAATGTTTTGTGCATGCTGAAATGCTTTTCTGCTCATCGTGGTTGTAAGGAGTGCTTATTTGAGTGACTGCAGACATCGTCTGAGCTCAGACCAGTCGGGTCATTCTCCTCTGATCTCTCTCATCAACAAGGTGTTTCAGCCTGCAGACCATCCATACATGGGATATTTTTTGGTTGTCACACCGTTCTGTCACTGTATAGACTGTTTTGCATGAAAATCACGGGAGATCAGCAGTTCCTGAAATACTCAAAGCAGCCAATCTGTCACATTTCCCTAATGTCTGATAAACATTAACTGAAGCCCTTGACCTGCATCTGCAATACTGTGCTGCAGAAATCATGAGTGGCTGACTAGATAACTGCATGAAGGAGCAGGTGTATAGGCGTGCCTATTAAAGAGGACAGCAAGTGACAAACATTCGACTCAACTGCAAAAAAAACCTTACATACTATCTACTAATTTTTTTAAATAATAATAATAATAATAATAATAATATGTGCAAGTAAAATGATCAATATATTAATATCTTCTGTGAGAATGGCATCAGCATTTGCACTGAATATTTCTGGAGCATATTTTTTAGCATGAGAAAATAAATACAAATAAATATAACAGACATTCTTGTTAAAATAAGCTGCAAGCAGTAAGCATGCTGTGAGCATGAATAAATTACATTAGTTTTTAGAAGGGAAAAAACGTTTTTTTTTTTTTGGCTAATAATGTGTTCATACACTGTAAAGAAAATATTGCTACACTTACCTTCTCTGCATGAAAAAGTATCCGAATACACCTAACACTGAAAGGTTAATTGAACAGGACATAATTAAAATGGCAAACAATACGCACATACTACAAACTATTTACAATATTGTACATTTTTTTTTATTTTGGAACAAAAATACCATGTTGTATATGGTCAAATAGACTTTCTATACACCTTTATATCGCAGTGCTTTCGAATGGCAGATTCTGATTAGTTAAAATGTTTTGAGAATATTTCTCCGACAGTAGAACTGGATGTAGTTTAAGTCACAAGTTTATATTGATGTGCTCATTCTAACACATTAACATTTCTATAGTAACAACTCATTCTTAGGGACTGTGCAGGACTGTCTGCTGTACAAAATTTAGGGTTATTAATAAGCAGTTTAAAAACAGGTCTTTTAAACAAATAGAGATAATCACTGATATCCTGAAGCTTTCTCTCTAAGGAGACATTTATTTAAAATGAATGGAAGAAATCTCCAGCCTCAGAGCTTTCAAACACAAAGTTGGTCCTTATCGTTTTCAAAAAATGGCATCAGAGCAGAGAAGTTAGAGCTTTTTCTGAAACATCACAAGCTGCATTTTTTAACCTCAAGAAAGAAAAGAGGCTGGTTTTGGAATGACAATTTATAGTATATAATATATATTAAATAAAAAATAAAAAAAAAAAGTGTGCGCAAACTGTTATTGTATATAAGAGGCAAAACACACTTTGGGACATGCTACTATAGGAAAACAATCAAATCCACTTCACACAATCTCATTGTCAAATACTGTCCTCTAACAGCATGCCCCATTGTGTGTTTTATTATATACATAATATACCACTATCTTCATCAACCCCAGACCGTACCAATACTGTAAACAGTTCATAGATCCTTATAATCATCTTACATCGGGAGAAACCCAAGGTTTATTTATATTTGAATATCACAACATAGTTTCTGTATGACATATACAACTATTTTCCAAAACGTTTTTTTAAATACATTTAGTTTCCAGATGCAAACATAGCTGTTCATTCAGCGTACACTTACCGAGTAAGAAACCCCCCACAGCTCCAATCCCAATTCCAACATTCCGAGCAGTGTCTAGGAATAACACACAAGTACAGGGTATTACTTTAAATAAATAAATAAATAAATAAATGAATGAATGAAAAGAAAATAAACAAGTCTGGGGGGGGAAGACTATTTCTCACATCCATAAAGACTAAAGCAGCTTAGCAATCTCTCTGAGCAGTGGCTAGTAAAACAGAACGACCCTATTCAAGTTTTATAAAATGTGCTTAAAACATGGATAAACTGTGTAACTCAATCATAGTAAAGGCACAGCTTTTTATTTCGACTGTGAACCTTTTGAAATGACAAGACTGAAATTGAGAATTGGGTTTAGTTATTAGATTTGGAAAAACAGGACTTACTGTTCTCTTGATCTGGGGGTGGTTTTGGGGTTGGACCTGGATTTGGACCTGGATTTGGACCTGGATTTGGACCTGGATTTGCTATAATTAAGAAAAAAAAAAAAATATATGAATGAAAAATGAAAAAAATAAAATAAAATAAATAATAATAGTCCTGCCTCAGTTCAGCTCTACAGTATTTCAACTCAGCTACACATCATGACGCACGTTTATGCTTTTGTTTTAGCTTTACAATGAGAACACCTGGGTTTACAGCTTTCACAATGTCATCAAGTGAATGTTGGTACCAGAAGAGCTGGTGGGAATTTCAGAGACAACAGTCTCTAGAGTTTACACAGAATGGTGCAAAAAACACTGAGCGAGTAACAGTTCAGAGTTCTGCTTTTTCTTCATTCTAATGACGTGAACTTTAACTGAAGCTCTTGACCCGTACCTGCATGACATTTTTATTTTTATTTTTTTGCATTGCACTGCTGCTGTGACTGGCTGATTAGATAACTGCATGAATGTGCAGTTGTACAGGTGTTTCTTTTGGTGCGTTGTTGCATTTCATACATTAACACATTGCACATTAACGTGTTGTGTTAAATTGCTGCATTTCATACATTAAAAGGAAAATTCAAAATGTAGCTTATTATTTATTATAATAACCATTATATTTATTCTAATTCTTATAATATACTATTTCAACAAAATATGAGTTGTAATTGCAATTCTTTTTTTTGTTAAAACAGTGTGTGATTCATAATGACGTCAAGAATGTAAAAGCATGGTTCAATAACAATACACAGTAAAGGAGGAGGATCCCATCTGTTCACAGCACAGGTCAGGAAGTCTGACCCTTCTGCTCTGTAGCCTCTGTTACACCGGTACTGGACAAAGTGTTCATTTTTGTAAGATGGTGCTTTGCCTTCAATTCTAACTGCATTGTTTATTATCGGGTTACCTCACTTGATTACTATAAAAACAAATAAATAAGTTAATAATAATAACGTGCAGTGAATGATAAAAAGGCTGATTAATCTTACCAGTGCACACAGGGGGAGGTGGATTCCATCCCTTTATGTCACACACCAGGTGATCAGATCCACTCATTATGAACCCATCTTTACATTTATATCGGACAAATTCGCTATATTTATAGGGCGGCGATTTTCCTCCAACTTTCTCTGCATTTGCAATGTTCGGTTTCTCACACTCTACCCCTGCAAAAGCAAAAAGGAAATAGAAACTTGAAGTATAAAAACAGTGAATAACAGGTTTCAGGGAAAATATTAATTCTTAACTGAGAGCAAAATCCTTCAGAGTAACTCACATACACACTTAGGAGAAGGACCAAAAGATCCATCACCAGAACAGGTTATTGCTGATGATCCATCAAGAGTGTAACCATCACTACAAGTGTAGGAGACTGCTTCATTATAATCATAGGAGTCCCTCAAGGGTTCAAACGTTCCATTCTGTATTGTGTCAGGTTGTTTACATTTCACCGCTAAAAAGAAAAGAGCATGTTAAGTTTCGCCAAACAAATTTCCTTCTACAAATGAACACAAAATTTCCTGAATATTCATTACCTTCACACTCTGCGACTCTCCCATCCCAGCCAGAATCTAGACAATTTCTAATTTTCACCTGTGCAACAATCATATATCTACAAACATAGATGGATTGTACAATGTGATGTACAGAAACAAGTTTTGTGCAGGTGTGTGTATAAATCTGAATAAGTAAAGGAAAACATGACTGCTTTACTAACCCTTCGTTACATTGTGCAGTGGCTGTTGCACCAAAGAGAATTCCATCCGGAATTAAATACCTTCCGTTAGATATTTCACCCGGACTTCCGCAGGACTTTCCTGAAAATATACTAATGTATTAATATTCATGATTTGCACCATTAACAGGACAAAAATTAACTTAAAAAAAAACAAAAAAACAATACAGATACATGGATATTCTTTAAACCAGCTGTAATGAGAAAATGTCTAAAAGGAGATTTACTTTGGCACTGAAACTGTGGTGGGGTCCACTGGTTTCCCTTGCAGGTGATATCCCTGGAACCACCTCCCTGTCCCTGATAACCAACAGAACATTTCAATTTTACAGTGATTCCATCATAGAAATTCCCTTGGGGTGAATCTTCAGTTAGAAGCATATTTTCAAAAAGGGGTGGTCCACATTGCGCTGAAAAGAGAACAGATAAATGAATGTAATATTAGTACAATTATAGGGATTAATAAAGTACATATGTTATCAATATTAGCACAGAAACAATCAGGATAAAAAGGCAGTGGGGCAACAATGACAATATCTAGCAAGACAGAGATAACCAAAAAAAAAAAACAGCAACTATGTTCACCATTTTATAACCATCAAAATTAAATGTTTACACCAGACGCTGCATCATCAAGGATTTAAAGGTGCATTAGTCAAGATTAAGAAGACTGTAGCTCTAACGTTTTAGTAGTTTAAAAGTAAAAAAATAATAATTTTGATTAACTTCTTGCACCAAGCTCACTGTGCCTTCAAATATTTTTCCTTGTAATGAGCTCCCATTGTTTTTCATCTAACCAACACAACCACTGTTCGCTAATCAGCATTGTTAGTTGCACAGGAGCTAGCATTACATACATGTCTAATAATTTTCTATCAAAGCCATTCTATACTATTCTAACCTATCTACTTGATTCGTTTGTATAAAGCCAGTCACTGTCCTGCACTCTCTCCACTTCACATCACAGTTGCTGGTTATGAACTGAGAGCACTGGTCCAGTCGACTAACCCCCAGTGTATAAAGTGTGACTGAGTCGCGCTTGCTTGACTCTACGCCCCCGATGACCCATCACTGATCACCGGTGTTTGTCTAACCCGCACACTTCATTGATCTACTTCACAAATATTCACTACCACTGCCTCTTTTTTGAAATGACATTATTTTATTCATCTGTGAACTGTTGTTCTTTTCTTCAGAAGATCTTCCTTCTTTTGCCAAGGGGACTTCCGGTTGAGTTTTAATGGAGTAGGACGTGAGTTTGGGAGCTCCCGCCAATTTCGATTAAAATTGTTATTCATTTGCGCTTTTTGGCCATAATTTTAGTCCTGTTTTATTTTGTAGTTCGTTGTGTTGTGAAGTTTTTACTTGGGACTGCGTAAAATGGCAGCAAAAAATATTAAAACTCGCAGTACTATTCAAACACAACTGAGGCCTAGTTTGCAAACCGCGACCACGGCCTCGAGTGAGCCGTCTTCACCTGTGGGGCCTCCTTCGAGCCAAGTTAATCCTGATATTGATGCTCTTAAGGTCGAGTTGTTGGCCTTGCTAAGGAAAGATATCGCCGATATTTTTAAAAAAGAACTTCAGGATACTCTCGGTGATGCTTTGTCTACCATCAAGTTTGACTTGCAAGCGGTGAAGACGCAGCTGGCGATTGATGAAGCTGCTAATGATGCTACCGTGTCCGAGCTAAAAGGCACGTTCGGGGAGATGGAGCACGCACTTACTGTGTGCTCTGATGACATAGCTGAGATGAAAAATACTATCAAGTGCCTCACAGCTAATGTAGCCAAGCTGGAAAATAAATGTGAAGACTTGGAGTCTAGGACACGGCCTAACAATGTCAGGATAGTGGGAGTACCGGAGGGCCCTGACACCTGTTACTTCTTTCGCCAAACTTTCTGTCCCTCATTCACTATTTGCATAGCAAGCACATTTTTTTTGTTTCTGTCTGTTTTATCCTGTAACTGTAATGCACACTGGCTGAGAAAAAGAAAAAGCAACTGCTCGACTCCACGAATCTCATGACGCTCACATCACTCATGGCTCCTATTGAGATGGTACAGAACCTACCCTGAGGTAGGACATTAAAAAAAAAAAAAAAGGAACCAAGAACTACACTCGTTCTCAGTTTCTGCAGTATGAACACTCAAAAAAGGGGGAACTACCTCCAAAAGTTCTAAGAACTACGGAAAAGGTGCAATGACCTGAAAGCGACTAACGTCTATTATTGCCAGAATAAGAGAGGCTAGGGAACAGTGAGGCGAGGATGGTGAAATATGATTAGGTTGCCTCTTCTTCTTCTATTGCCTCACATTTCTTTCCTTAGGGGTCATCGGAGGGCAAAGTGTGAAGACTGACGGCTGAACCGAATTTTACTGAGGCCGCACGATGCTGAAACGTTAACAACTTTTCCATTTCTTAAAATCTATTTGATAACTGCTGGGAATAAATATTAAACTAACTATTAAAACTATCGATATGTCCTACAACACTCGATATACACTGTTTTTATAGCTACCTCATGAAACAAAAAAGCCATGCTGCCATAACAAGACATGACGTTTCAGCGGACGTTTACAAGCTGGCTTTTTATTTTTGTGTAAATTCTATGCAATGTTCCATCCACCCAACCAACCCAGCCACATCAAAGTAGCCACTTTCCACACCTTTTGCACACCTTTCCTGGCAACACTGCACGTGGTCAAAGAGGAGCATTTTTTCCCCCCAAACATGTTTCTCGTCCACGTAATTCACCCGTACTTATACAATTACTGATCTTTTTAATCCCACTCTAAACTTTTTTCCCCAGACTACTTTTATTAGTAGGATTTTTAAAATCGACTATTGCACCTTTAAAGTGAAAACACGGATCAGCACAGTTCCTATCATATACAGAATAATAAATAATGAACGAAGAATTATTAAATGATGAATTAAAGATTAGATTTCACCTCGGATTTCTCCAACATTCAGGAGACCCAGGAGAAAGGTCATGATCAGACTGAAGCTCGGCGTCTCTCCCATGGTTCACACCTTCACTGTTACTTTTATTCCGACTTCTTCAATTCAGCGCTTGAATAAAGATCAATAAAATGATTCAGTTGAATAGATGAAGAAACAAAACCCCGAGTTTAACTGACAGTTCGATACCCAAGTCGTATTCCTTTCCTTACCTAAAAAAAAACCAACCAAACAAACAAACAAACAAATAAATAAATAGGAATAAAAGGTAGACATGTCTTTGAAACACGTAGCTAGATAACTACTTAATCAGCTAGTTAACCATTTGTTATTTGGTTAGTAATAAAAACCCTGTGAGCTAACTAGCTACCTGTGGAAATAAACAAACAAACAAATAAATAAATAAATACAACACCTTTTCGAAATGAATGTAAGTGACTTGTTTTATTTATTTACACTAAGCGAACAAAAACAGACATGGCTAACTAAAGACTCTGACGGAGTTGTATTTTTATTTTATTTTTTTTAGTAATCTGAGTTTAGCGTTTAGCGTCTTACTACAGACGTACTGCCATTATCTACATGTTAGCGTTACCTCAGAACCATGAGGAAGCGACTGAGCGACACTTTCACAATCTTTTCCATCTAGTCAGTTAACTATCATTAAAATAACCTTAATGTTATAAAAATATCTATTAAAATATCTAGTACTGGATAATGTAAACAAAAGACGCACCGTTTACCGACCCAGGAGCTTTTCCTGATGTTCGATAACTAACACCTAAACATACCGGAAATGCCTGAAACGGTAAACTAGCTACTTCCGCTTCAACCCACAACCACTTACCATCGATAAACAGAGATACAAAGCTCAAACGTCCGTTGTAGCTCGGCTCTGCTGCACGCGCTCATGCGACGACACCCTGTTCCTAACTTTTGCAATAATGACCGGAAGTGACGCCACACCCTTGCGCCATGGCAAAAAAAAAAAAAAAACATGAGTCATTCTTCCCGAAAGCCTCTAATCTTCCCTAATCTCCCACTAACAGTAAATGCGCACTTGATTAGGTCATGGTCTTGTTTTTGTTCATTAGTGTGTTTATTTATTTATTTGTTTATTTGCCTGTAGTGTATACAGATGTTTTTAAGGCGTGTCTGCTGTGCTCGCGCGCACCATAGCTCTGTTTTTTTGTAGCGAGAAAGTCCTATGGAACGCCGATAGGGTCAAAAAACAAAAATGCAGTAACTCATATGGAACGCCAATAGGGTCATAGAAACTCGTACACAGAGTCTCGTATTCTAGAATCTAGACGATTTTCTCTCTCTCTCTCTCTCTCTCTCTCTCTCTCTCTCTGAGTGGACCCTCCAGTTCACACTGAAAATTCTGCAAAATGTACTAGTACTAATGTAGTCACTACTAACCCACTCAAATGCTGTACGTTGTTTCTACAAGCAGGAAAGAATTAGATTTATTTATTTATTTGTTATTATCATTATTACTTATTATTATTATTATTATTATTATTATTATTATTATTAT
>JAOVYU010051841.1:0-10364 GCA_025674565.1 Synodontis membranacea
AACAGTTTTACCAGGCTGTCTGCCCCGATATACGTCCAGTGCTCAATCCTGCTCACCAGCGTTTTACAGATCAGAGACCAGGCTATATAACCAAGCTGTATTGCATTAAGGTTTAGTTTTTTCCTAATGCATGTGTGTCGATTGTTTATACGAAGTCATTGGACCTGCCGGAGAATCGCCAATTCGATCTGAAATACAATGCAAACACGAAATCGGAGATTTCAGACTGAATTAATAAAAATGTTTAAAATAAATAAATAAATAAATAAATAAGTAAATAAATAAAAATCTATTTGAACAGATTGGCGCCCCGCATCTGCATCTGTGGGAAACGTGGACCGCCTGCGCTGCTGAATATCGCCTGTCCGAGTCGGTCTCGACCGAACTGTGCATTGATCATGAGGTATTTCACTAGAAACAAAAGAGTCGCTCTTACCGTCCAAACTGCTCGCTGAGATCTCGGGGGAAATCGGGACTGGCATGTCTTAACTTCACCGCTCGTGCATTTGGTCTGTGCGCTTCCTGATGCAGTCGGCAGGAGATCGCGGAAAGATGCTTCAGCTGCGATCGACCCGAACGACAATAAATCAGGCGGAGAAATTTTGTCCGGCTTCACTCCTCCTCTGCTATACACGACGCCCTGAAATCACCAGCTCGCACGCTCCGAGTCTGAATGCAGAAGAAAGAAAACGCATGTTGTAATATGAGTGTGTTATGGTGGTGGGCTTGTCCCTCTGCTGCTGACTGAGACCATACAGAAGATGCTACAGCAGCCACTATCAATCAGCTGCTTTTAAGGAACACTACTCTCCTACGCGGAGATTAAACCGGCGTGTTATGTATAGCTGCTGTTGTGAATTGAATGCAGATTGATATTTTCTTTCCCTTGTTCAGTCTCCTAAAATGAATAACAGAAATCCAGTGTTGCATAGGCACATGTACAATATCAACACCAAACCTATTGATTCTTCCTGACATCTTTTCTTTACTCTTGGAGTTTCCTCACTTCATGACTCATTTTCTGCTGTTGTGGATGGTCCCACTTGGATACCCTAAAGATTCCCAAACACCAGTCTATGTTTAAGCATGATGATTTTTTGTCACTGGATAATCTCAACCTGGATACTGTAGACTGTAATCACAAAGACCAGTCATCTTTCATCGCTCATACTTAGCACTATTTTTCTTTTTTCCATTTACATTTGTAGATGAATAATGATTTAGAATCTCGTAATCCAGTGTCACCCAGAAGAGGATGAGTTTCCTTTCAAGTCTGGTTCCATTCAAGGGCTACATTCACATTACAAGCCCTATTGTTTAAATCTGATTTCTTTTCCCCCTCAGGTCATATTTGCCTATTTTGATGGTTCACATTTCAGAATTACAAGTGACATATAGATTCATATAGTTTGCACTAGCCGTCTGTGACACCAAAAAAAAAAAAAAGTCATATTTGTAAGACAAATTATTAAAATTGTATTAGTTATTAATAATTATAAATATTATTTAGTATTAAATTATTAGTTAATGTATACATTGCATGTTGCTCTGGAGCATGGCAAACAGTTCATTAGCTGTACATGATCAGGTTGAGAAGGCGGAGGGAAAAAAGCCAAACAGGTGGCTTTTACTATTTTTGCAGCTATCGCTGGCCATACCACATCAAGTAGGAGGAAGGAGCCAACACAAAGCATGTGTTTAGGTAAAAAGTCATTCCCATCTGACTGTTCTCATTCATGTCGCATAGCCATGAATAGGATATGTAACCGATCAAGGACCTCAAATGTGAAAGTGGCTCAATTCTGATTTGAAAGCACCAGATATGTTTCCCATTATGGCAAAAAATAAAACAAAATAAAATAAAATAATAATCAGATTTGAGTCATTTCAATCTGGTAATGTGAAAGTAGCCAAGGTTTCTTTCTCATGTCTTCTCAGGGAGTTTTTCCTTGTCTCTGCCACCTCTGGCTTGCTCTTTATGGATTCTAAATCCACTAAAGGATTCAAGTGGATGCATGGCAATGTCTATTGTTAAAAGTGCTATACAGTTCTAATTGGATTTACTTTTACACCCTGAAATATAAACTTAAAATGTTTAATTAACTTTCCCAGTGTTCATTTCTGGCTAGTTGAATTTATAAAAAATTATTGTGACAATATGAACCTTCTGATTAATCCTGCTTCCAAGCTTTTATGAACTGGCCATGCTGGTAGATCATCTTTGCCAGCTGTTACAGTAAGTTATTTTGCAGCTTCCTTATTACTTGACTAAGTCAATCAATAGCTGTCTGAGGCCATTTTGTAGTATTAGAAGCTGAAATTCAAAAGTTTTTATTTTACAAGCCAGTGAAGATGAGCTGCTAATTTCAGCAGTTAGGCCTGTGTTTTGAAAGTTGATCTGGATTTTTGCATTCATCTCAATCTGTGAAAACAACTTCTACAAAGCACTGATAAATTTGTTTTTAGTCCTTTAAGATTCAAAGGATTCAAGGATTCATATGTACTGTACAATGTACAATGAAATTCTTGCTTGAATTCTTACTTTAAGAAAACCACTTCCCTTGTTTCACATTCACCTTCACATATTTTTCATTAAATCCAGAACGTCTGACCTAATATGAACATGCGCACTATGCTTGCATAACTAGAGCCATCTTTGGATTGACATGCAGAAATATAATACTGTACATACCATACAGTGCCTTCCACAATTATTGGCCCCCCTTGTAAAGATTAGTTAAAAGGGTGAGAAAAAAATCTACCTTTTGGTCAAGTAGCTTCAACTCACACTGGAAATATGAGAAAAATCCAACCTTTGATAGATTTTTTTTTTTTCTCAGAGAAAAACAGATCCCTCATCAAGAAATAATTATTTTCAACAAATACACATGCCACAATTATTGGCACGTCTGGCAATTACCATGGACACAATGTAACTGAAGCGTGATTCCCATTTAAATAGTAATTTTTTTAGCTGATTGTAGTGTGTAGGAACTTTCATGCTGTAACCTTCTTGGCTAGAAAAGACCTATGTTTATTTTGCCGCTTCGTACTGTGAGGGGGATGGTAAGAGAGGCAAAAATTTTAAAAATAAAAATCCCAAAGGATTACTGTTGTTGAATTGCAAGAAAAAGTAAAATCTTGAGGTTACCAAGTTTCTAAACCATCATCAGAAGCCACCTCCATGTATTATTTAGAGGGCATGGCCCAAAAAAATGCCTTTTATTTGTCAGTTAACCACAAACATAATCACCTGGATTTTGTGAAACACTACTACAACTGACTGGAACAATGTTGGCAATAAACACTCGAGGTGGGTTCAGCATACAAAGAAGGATGGCTATAGTGAAAAAAAAACAATATGCTGCAATATGCAGTGGGGCTCTTTTTCCTCCAAGGTCCCTGGACAACTTGTTAGGGTACATGGCATCATGGACCCCATGAAATTTCAGGCATTTTAAGTCAAAATCTGGCTGCCTCTGCAGGAAACTAAAACTGGGTCATCACTGGATCTTTATCTGAAGTATATGATCAATTAAACACAAAAATGGTTCAATGGTTCAGAATCAAGCTTCTGCCATGGCTAACTCAGTCCCCTGACCTGAACTTCATTGAACCTATGGGGTGAGCATAAGAGGAGAGTGCACAATTGAGGGCCTAGGACCCTGGGTGATCTGGAGAGATTCTGTAAAGAAATGGTCTCAGATGCCCTGCTCTGTATTCTCCAACCTTATGAAGTGTTATAGGAGAAAACTCAGGATTGTTTTACTGGCAAAGGGAGGTTGTACAAAGTATTAAATTGTAAAATTGTGTTTTTGTCAAAAATAATAATTTCTTGATAAGAGATTTTTTTTTCTCTGAATAAATTTATTTCAATTAAAGGTTGGATTTTTCAATTTTTTTCAGTGTGAGATTAAGCTACTTCACCAAATGGTGGATTTTTCTATCCATTTTTACTATTCTATAAAAGGGGTGACAATAATTGTGTTCATATAACACTATAGTTTGATGGAAATGTAAAATTCTATCTATCTATCTATCTATCTATCTATCTATCTATCTATCTATCTATCTATCTATCTATCTATCCACGATCTTAGGAATAATTTTTTTTGCTGCATAAATATAGCTGTAGTTTCTTTCTGATTTTCACATTTTCCCTTACTACATGAATTAAATAATACCACAAACCATAAATAGTACTGATTATTGTTGATGATTCCCCCCCTGCCATAATAGCCTATGCTGCGTAGGCAGATGAAATGGCCACCGCTCTCTACATCAAATGTGTTTTCATACGGTAGGCATATTTTATATGAATAGACTCATTAAAATTTATTGACAACTTGAGCAATTATGAGGTCTATTTGGATGACATTCTGTTAATACACTCAGGCTAATGCTATTTGGATAATATGGTAAATATACTTAAAATGGACACTTGCAGCCTAGTAGATCGAACTTGCTGATAAGGGGTATGAAGATGCCGGTGTTCTGTTTCCTGTTTAAAGTTTTTACTGTATCATATCAATGTCTAAAAAAATCTACAGATACCTTGATATTTTGATGCTAAAACAGCAATGGGTCTGACCAGCCAGCTGTAGTTACATTAAGCCCTTAGGCATTTCAGAATGTCTAATTACAGTTATATTTAATTAGTGATGAAGGTTCCATATAATAACATTAACCTTCATTGTTGCTATCCATTAAAGAAACAGAGCTTCTCTGTCCCCTACATCTCAATTTAAACCCTGAAGAAGAAGACACTATGAAAAATGGTTTGAAAAATGCTGTTCCAGTTTCATTCCATAGAACAATGAAAAAAAAAGAAAAAAAAAAGAAAACATCCTATCTGGAGATATTTAAATGTCAACACCACTTACAAAAGCGTGAACAGAATTTTTTATTTCATTACCCACCTCAGTGCATCCTTTCCAAACCAGCTAACTAATGACAGTTCTGTTTATTTTATTATTATTATTATTATTATTATTATTATTATTATTATTTTAAGATTTGAAATTTCACTTGCACTAAAAATCAGTCTGTCCTCATGTCTATTCTGTGTTGTGATACTGTATCTTTTTTCCATTGCCCAAAAACACAAAAGGAAAGAATGTAAGGGTTAACCACTGCTGCTATGCCAAAGATGTCAACAATCTTAATATACCAACATTGATCTTTACAACACTGAACTACAATAATAACTACAATATTAGTATTATATTGTACTACAATAATACTGAAGATATTTACAGCACTAAACAATCCTATTTTCATTTAGTGGTGCATTACCAATCAAAAGTTTGGACACACCTTCAGAGTGTCAGAGTGAAGACAGATGATGCAGAGTGAAGACAAAGCAGTCAACAAGTGCTCAGCAGCTGTTGAAAACCATTCCAGGTGAATAGCTGATGAATCTGACTGAGAGAATGCTAAGAGTGTGCGAAACTGTCATCAAAGTAAAAGGTGGCTACTTTGAAGAATCTAAAATATAAAACATAATCTGGTTTAACACTTTTTGTTTATTGCATAATTCCATGTGTACCTTCATCATTTTGATGTCTGCAATATTAATCTACAACGTAGAAAATAATAAAAATAAAGAAAACTATTGAATGAGAAGGTGTGTCCAAACTTTTTACTGGTAGTGAATAAAATTCTTAAACTCACCATTTTAATTTATGTCACGTATGCGAACAATCAAACACAGGTGCTAGTTATGGATTTTATTTAAAACCACCCAGACAAAGAAAACAAAAGGGCTAGTCGATACTCGGGACAATAGAGAGCCACTGGGTCAGGTGATGGACAAACAAGCATGAAGTTGGCAAGACAAATACACACACAAAAAAGAGAACAATAAACAGACAGGGTCAAAAAAAGAAGCAAAATTTCACAACACAAAAGGCTAAGTAACAGTCATAGGTGCAATGCTGGAAAAAGACTTTGCAAAGACTGTTTATATATGAGTTATTTTATAGTGTGTGTGATTGTGAACAGGTGAGATCAATCAATAATCTGAAGATCTTGAACAAGCATCATGTTTGCTTAATTTCATGATTGATGATCATGTGACAGGATCATGGGCTAAGGTTATTGGAATTGTAGTCTGCAGCTATGGGAATTCCATACAGTATAGGATAATAAGCAAAAACAGTGAAAACAGTCTAATGGCCACACGTGTGAACCACACATATATGAAGTGATACTGCACATCCTGCTGCATCATACATACACTTACGACTACAATTTACGTACTAATGAAAACAACATACAAACAAACTAGACAGTCAGAGCATCACTCAGCTTTGATCAGTGGTTAATTTAAGCTAGTTTATCTTTGTTTGCATGAATTCAAATCAGGGAGGTTAGAATCTTCCTAAATAATTACATGTAAAATTCTACAACAGAACCTTCACTATCTGCCACTATCAGCTTCACCTAGAAATCACAAAAATCACTCAAACACAGAGAATATTAAGTCAGCACTAAATAAACAATAAGATCATTTTATCAATAATATCTTGTGTATTGCATTAAACATTATTTGCGTTATGTTTTTAGTTATTTTTCCAAATATCCAGAAACACTGCATTTCTGCAGTACTACAGCTCTGTTGTTTGGAGCTTACACATCAGCTCAGACAATATATATTGTTTTCAACCCAAATTACACACCATTTGGGTTCCTGTATTTGGGTTAATTATAAATCAAATTAGTTTCACATTGCAATTGAAATACAGAACAATTTGGTTGGAACCAGACCAAGACCACCTCAAATGATTTGGTGTGCATCCAAGTGTTATTTTCACCTGCTTAAACAGACCTTACCAAGGGAGAACCCTTACCAGCGTTGGTTCAGACATCAATAGTTTTGGCTACTGATCAGAAGGTTGTGAGTTCACATCCCAGCACTGTGACAGTTGGGTCCTTGAGTAAGACCCATAACTCTCAACTGCTCAGTTAAATCAGTCACTTTGAACAAAAGTGTCAGCCAAATAAGCAAATACCATAAACTGTAAAAGCATATTCCATAATATTTGATTCAAACTGACTAAATGCTGCAAATGTAAAAGCACTCTTAAATTTACCTTATCTGAATTTAGTCTCTATTTAATCTCTTATAGTAATAATCTCTGGTCGTTGGTAAAAAGTTTTTGATTTATTCTTACAATATAGTGTCTTTCAAGAGATTGTATTATTATTATTTTTTTTTTTATCTTTTTTTGTTGTTTTTATTTGTCCTGAGAGCTCATAAACACATTTAAACATTCTCTTGCTTGATTGTAATTTACACCATGATATGATTACAACTGCAACAAACTTGTGTGCGAGCATGTTAAAAACTACATTTTAGTCTCACAAGTTTGACTCATCAAGAGATTTAAGGATAAAGTAAAAATGTCAAATGAGCTCAAGAAGGATTTTAGTTACCGGCCTGTTTTTTTTTTTTCTGCCATAGTGCTGGATTTTTCCAATATTTCAGCTATGCCTTTTTCTTCTTCTTCTTATTTAGAAACTGAAAATAATGTCCAGCAGCTGTGGAGCAACAATTAGAATATGTCCCTGTTTAAAAATTTTCAAACTTGTTTTCCTAATTTTTAACTTTCATTTGTTTTCTCATTTCCTGGTTGTAGTCTCATCATCTGAATTCATGTTTGCATATTGCTTTTCTTCTATGCCTGATCCTGGATTCTCTCTTTCATACTGTTCTTTGGATTTGTTTGTGCTCACCAGTATTTACTTTTAATAAAAGCATTCACCACAACTGTCACCATCTCTGCCACCTAACAACTGGATTAAACTTAAATTTAGATTTAAAGTCACATTAATCAAAGTGCCTAAAAAATCAACTAAAGTTAATTGGGTTTTAAGGTTAGTTAAAACGCAGATCCAAGATGGGTTGCAAGGTGGGACCTCCCAGATCTCAATCCAACCAAGCATCTGTGGGATGTGCTGGACAAACAAGTCCAGTCCATTGGACTTGTTTGTCCAGAACATCCCACAGATGCTCAGTTAGATTGAGATCTGGGAGAATTTGGAGGCCAAGTCCACACCTCAAACTTGTTGAGGTGCTCCTCAAACCATTCCTGAACCTTTTTTGCCTTATGGATGAAAACGTGATTGTGGTCCAGTTCTGTGCCCATTGTTGGAGCTTTCAGCAGTGGACAGCGGTCAGCATGGGCACCCTGACTGGACTGCGGCTATACAGGCCCATATGCAACAAACTGTGATGCATTGTGTATTCTGACACCTTTCTGTTAAAGCAGCATTAACTTCTTCAGCAATTTAAGCTACATTAGTTCGTCCGTTGGATCGGACAACACGGGCCAGCCTTGCTCCCCACATTCATCAATGAGACTTGGCCACCCATGACCCTGTCGCTGGTTCACCATTGTTCCTTCCTTGGACAATTTTTGATAGATTCTGACCACTGCAGTCGGGGTGTGTGTGGTCAGTGTGTGTGTATATATTGTAGCGAAGCTAGTGGGAAGGGGCAGAGTTTACCTGGCATGCACCGGGGTTATTCTAAAGTGTCCACCGTTTTGGAACTGTGTGTTATGTTTATTGGCCTTAGCCAAAATTTGGTAATCAATTTCAGTTTTGTGGTTTTCCTATGCATTCTTTCTGTGTGAGCTACCTGTGCAATAAAGTAGTTCCCAGCCATTTGCATTGGGGATTCCCGAGAAATCTGTGTCAGCTTCTGCTCACATCACAATATATATATATTGTACAGGTAGCTATTTATATATATATAACACAGATTTCTCGGGAATCCCCATATATATATAGCTCCATACCCAAACCATATACAGTATGTGTGTGTTTTAAGTAAAGCTTAGCTGTGAATTACTATACTATCGTGGACACAACCAGGGATTTGACTACATCATATACTTTTGGTATGTGTACTCTGTGCAAAGTGTCCTGGCTGGGGACCCAGTGGACACTCAGTGTGGCACGTAAATTTTGTTAGAACATCACTTACTACTGTATTGTATTTACTCCTGATTAATATAAGAAAGAAATCATTAAACTTCAATCCTTGCTTAAAATACCTAAATCTAGATCCACAAGTTTTAATCTCTAGTGCAAGGAACCATTATCATCTCAGTATTTGCTGACAACGCTTCTCTCATTAGGTGCATAATTAACTACGGTAAGAAAAAAAAATATGCAAAACAGACACCAACAAACATCAACACACACGTGCGCGCACACACACACACACACACACACATACACACACACACACACATCATTAAGAATTAACAGTAAAATGTATAACACTTGAACTAAATTGGCCAATTTGTAGTAAGTTAACCCATGGCTATGAACATAAAGACAGTTACCCAAACCTGGACTTACTATGATAATATCCTTTTATCAGAGATTGCATTTCTCTTGGAAATCCTAAGATTTAAACAACTTAGCTTTGACATGTGGCTATCTGAGAAGGCACACATGATAGGAAGGTCTTGGTTGAATAGTGGTAAGTAAGATGTTAATAAGAATATTAAGTCAAGTACATTAGTGCCAAGAATCAATAAAACAGTATAAATGCAAACATAGTCCATATGAAGGAACACATATGGAATTATTCAATAAACAAAAAGAAAAAAACAGAATATGTTTTATATTTTAGATTCTTCAAAGTAACCACCTTTTGCTTTGATGACAGAGTGAAGACAGATGATGCAGAGTGAAGACAAAGCAGTCAGCAAGTGCTCAGCAGCTCTGGGAACTCCTTCAAGACTGTTGAAAACCATTCCAGGTGAATAGCTTATGAATCTGACTGAGAGAATGATAAGAGTGTATGAAACTGTCATGAAAGCAAAAGGTGGCTACTTTGAAGAATATAAAATATAAAACATATTCTGGTTTTTTCTTTTTGTTTATTGCATAATTCCATATGTGTTCCTTAATCATTTTGATGTCTTCAATATTAATCCACAATGTAGAAAATAATAAAAAAATTAAGAAAACCATTGAATGAGAAGGTGTGTCCAAACTTTTGACTGGTACTATTTTATATAGTACATTTTTTTGTGTATATGGTTTATCACAACTCTCTATCAGCTCAATGGAGATTTTATTTAAAGATAAAATTTGCAGAATAGACATGGTCTATATGGTCAAATATGCAGCATTGTATGTCTGAGTTTTGCACCTTTTCAAAGGATTTTGTGCTTAATTTTTTTCACTGTAAAACTCATGCAAACAATTAGTGGCTAAAACAATGACTTAAAAAGACATTAATTTCAAGGCTCAATTAGTAATTATGTGGGGAATGTTTTTAATTAAGCACTGTTCTGTATCTAAATTAAAAAGAACATGTCTCTGAAGTGAATTTAGAAAAT
>JAOVYU010052069.1:0-10356 GCA_025674565.1 Synodontis membranacea
CGCTCATTCTTCACCTGTTTAGTGAGTCCCAGTGCCACGTATCCCGCCGTCGTGCCGCTGAGCTCAAAGAAGAACGCCTGGTTTTTCAGTTGAACTGAGCTGAAAAAGCAGCTGGAGCTTCCTGAAGGATCGCACGTCGGTGAAGCTGGCAAACACAGTTTAGAGCTGCTACAACCGGTACGAGTGATGTTGAGCTGAAGATTAAAAGAGAGAAAACATGAGGCATTATTCATCACATTCTAGGCACTAAATAACAACATTCTGTCCCATTGATCCGGGTCACACCACAAGATTTATACCATAAGGTTTAAATTAAGGTTTCTTTTTCCATCATAAAGTGGCATTTATGTAAAATTTAATGAGACGTCTCCAAGTGGAGCCCATGAAGCATGGACAGGTGGAGCAAGATTTAATAATTACAATCACAACCAAGTATTATCACAGTTTCATATTTACTACTGAGTTCTTATAATTAGACTGTTTGTCTAAACGTAAAGGGTTAGACAATTTAAATATTTATTTAAATAATTTATTTAAATAATTAGGCTAATATGCTCAGAAAATGAATCTGTACTGAGGACATTCATGGAAATTATCTGAGCATAAAAAAAATGTTTGGTCTATAATCTTAACATAGCGTTAATCAGGAATGATAAACTCACCAGTGGTAGGCTTGAACTGCTGTTATTGCTCACTGTGTTGTTATTGTTCACTGTGTTGTTATTGTTCATTGTGTTATTGTTCATTGTGTTGTTATTGCTCATTGTGTTATTGTTCATTGTGTTGTTATTGCTCACTGTGTTGTTATTGCTCATTGTGTTATTGTTCACTGTGTTGTTATTGTTCATTGTGTTGTTAGTGCTCATTGTGTTGTTATTGCTCATTGTGTTGTTATTGCTCATTGTGTTGTTATTGCTCATTGTGTTGTTACTGTTCTGTGTGTTGTTAGTCAGGTTTATTGGTGTAGTGGACTGATAGAGCGGAGTTGCACTGTACAGATTTGTTCCTGTAAGAAAAGAGAGCAGAAACATTATTAAATCAAGTTTTATTAGTGTTAGATTATCTCACTCATATTAGTTAATATTACACGGCTCACTAAAATACTCGATTTTGATTGGTCAATTACGGCATTCCACTGTCTGTTATTTCTGCATAAAAGTCCGTTGCTAGGTACAACGTGCTGTTGCTTTGGGACACGTCATTAGCAGAAACAGATTTTTTTTTACATCAGGTTATCTATATATTTAGTAAATAACCTCATAATAAATGGACAGTGAACTGGTCCTTATTGCAAAATAAACCTCTCTGGGTTTATTCACGTCTTCCTGTCGGGGTTTATTTCCAATAATGACCATCCCGCTGTACGTCATTTTTTACTTATAACTCAGAACTATTAAATTCTCCAATCTCATTGTTCAGGCGATGGTGCTTTTATAGAAACAGAGGCTGGTACATTATTATATACCTGCCTTAAGGTCAACAGAGAATAACCTTTATTATTACTGCACCAAAACATTAAATGAATCTATGAACTATGATGCGCAACGTGCTTACCGTTCAAGATGCTGATGTAAGAGGGGGTGGAGCTACTGATGATAATATTGTTGGCATTGTTGATGGTCAGATTGGTGCTGGTGTTGAAGGTACACTGAATAAGGCTCCGGCTTTGATTGAAAACACCTTGAACACTGTATACGGTGGACTGAAAAGAGAAACACGGGGAATCTTTTTCATTGTTTGTTTATTTGCTACGTATGATTGGTGGTAGACTGCAAAATTCTACAAACTCAAAGAAGCTCCAACTATTACTGGTTATCATCTTTCTTATAATTACATTCAGTATGAAATTTTATAATCACTCTTGCTGCCAAAAAGTAAGTGGCAAAGTTTTTTACTTATGTAAGTAACATTGCCAAAATGTTTGATCTTACCACATTAGCAGGGGTCAACGCTGTGCCGTTTTGAGTAAAAGTGTTGAAAAACAAAGTGCCATCAGAGCTGCTGCTGTTGCCGCAGACGAACACAACACCACCCTAACACAAAACAAGGGAAAAAAATTAAAATAGGAAGTAAAATTGTTTTCCAGATCTGATTATCACCAATAACCAAATGCCCCCAATGGAATTCTAATGTAGTTGCCGTGGTTACAAATTTGAGTCACCTGATGCTTTTAACCCCTTGTTAATACTCTTCTTTTAACAACACTCTGTAAATCTTTAGGAACTGATGAGACCAGCTGCTGGAGCTTTGAAAATGAAATGTCCCATTCTTGCCTGATATGGTATTCCAGCTGCTCAACAGTTCGGGGTCTCCTTTGTCATATTTTTAATTGTATGATGTGCCAGATGTGACGGGGTTGGACTGAGGGCATTCCAGTTCTGCTACTACAGAGCCATGGTGTTGTAATATACGCAGTATGCAGTTTGGCATTGTCTTGCTGAAATAAACAAGGCCTTCGTTGAAGAAGACTTTGCCTGGATGACAGCACATGTTGCTCCAGAACCTGTGTACTAGTTTATTAATGGTGCCGTCCCAGATGTGCAAGCTACCCATGCCATGTGCACTAATGCACCACCATACCATCACGGATGCTGATTTCTGAACTGTGCCACAGAACAGTTTTCTGCTTCGTCTCAGTCAGTCTTAAATGAGATGACAGCGATGGTTCTGGATCATATTTGTTTATGTTTTCCTTTTTGCAGGGTAGAGTTCTAACCTGCATTGTGGATACTACAGAGACATTTTATACCCAGTCATTTACATTTACATTTAAGGCATTTAGCAGACGCTCTTATCCAGAGCGACGTACAAGGTGCCATGTTACTGACCTGTTGCTAATTAACCGAATTAGCTGTGAGTTATTCCAAAAGTGTGTTCTTTTTTTTTGTTTGTTTGTTTTGTTGTTGTTTTTTAGCATTAGCACAACTTTTCCAGTCCTGTCCCAACTTTTTTGAAATATGTTGCTGACATCAAGTTCAAGTTGAGCATACATTTTTCATAAAGCTATAACATTTCTCAGCTTCAGCATTTGATATGCTGCCTTTGTTCTATTTTTTTTATGTGATTGGTTTATATGATTTGCATATGATTGGTTTTTATTTACATTTAACACTTCATCGTAACCCTGTTTTGGAAAGAGGGCTGTAATGAAAACATTGGTAGTGTTGTTAATAACAACATAAAAATAATATGGATTTTCCCTAAGATCTGTCTTAATGTCTCCAATGGAGAATTGTTTTCATGTACTACCACGTATCCTATTACTGCGACCAGTAGCAGGTTTTGTAGGTGAATTTTTCCTCGGCCAGTAAAGTCAGGTTTTATTGAACATTTCACTTACCTGTGATTGGTTATTGTTATAGAGTCCCAGTGCGACATATCCAGATGTTGAGCCACTGAGTTCAACGAGCATGGTTTGATTGTTCACTTGAATGGAACTGAAAAAGCAACTGGAGTTTCCTGAAGGATCGCAATTAGCCACATTCGACACGCACAGTTTAGAGCTTTCACAGCCGGTGCGACTGATGCTAGTCTAAAGATCGAAAGAGAATTTTTTTTGGTTAAACCAGACACTTAAGATACACACACTTTGGATACACACTGTGTTTTTCTTACTTGGAGAGTTGTTGGCGTCGGCAGTTGGGCTTCAGTGACATGACAAACAGCCCATACGAACACAACCAGTGCAATCAGTTTGACCTCCATACCTAACAATGCAAACATAAAATTGTGGACTCACAATACAGGAAAAGATTGCTGTAAATGATTACAGCTTGGGTAAAATGTCCAGTAAACATCTGTAAAGTATTGTAATGTTCTTATGTTATATAAAAGAACAGATTATTAGCTCATTAGACTGATGCAGGAAAGATTTGAGCTGAAGCGTGCCAGTCCGGCGATTTCAACACACAACCTTCTGAGCTGTACACGACACCTTAACCATCGAGACATCACAATAGCACTAAAACTAGCCTGCTTAAATCAAGTCAACTACTTCTAGCACTGAGTTAACTTCACTAAAAGATTCAGTGTGAGCTGGCTGAAGTTGTCGACGTGGTTTAGTGGTTAAGGCGGCGGCGTGCCACAGAAAAGATGCCCAAGTGTTCTCATCTCAGCACCACCAAACAATCTCGACTTCAATCTTCAGCTGATTTGTGACCTGCATCGAGCCGACGCAGTGTTATTGTACTCTACTTTACTATACTTTACCGTAAATATGACTTAGTTTACTGTAAATTTCAGCAGCGGCTCAAGCAGCTAGTAAATTCATTAAAGTCATGAACTGAGAACTTCGGCATTTCCTTTATATCCACATCAGAATCGAATCATGAAACTGCGTTAATTTGATCCTGTGAGTGAAAATGTTTCATTTTATGTTCATTTAATATAAACAGATTAGGTAAATCTAGACAAAACTCAATTACTCTAGTAACATTATATATATATATATATAGTTCATAAGAGATTTCAAGATAAAATGACCATTAAAGATGTAAAGATGTTTTTACCTGTAATGAAAGACTCGATGATTTAGTATGCGGTAGGATATTTACTGTAGTAGAGTGTAAAGACTGTTGTTGGCTGACCCTATTTAATCTTAGGAGGTGTGGCTACTGCATCATCTGCATCACTGGAAAGCAAAGGCTGATTTGCAGGTTTTAGATGAATGGAAAATGATGCCAAACCCAGGGGTTTAAAGACAGAAGAAACATCACAGGACACACCTCTAGCACTCTCTATTGTCCTCTGATTATTTTTAACTAGCTTTGAATAAATCTAAATAAATTCAATGCTTTATTCGGTTAGATGTGTTTGTGATTCGTTTATTAACAGTGCATCAGACTTTTTTTTTTTAAACACTGTGCTGTTTTTTTTGTTTCATTACTGAATTCTTCATTCAAAAAAAGACACAATTTGACAAGATGCAATGAATTTGAAGAAATTGAATTTTTGCGCTCTCTATTACTACATTGTGATAATTTAGAGTTGGACCTCTTTGTTTCCGTTCAATCTCACGACATGGACAGGATGGGCTTCCGAAATGCAGTGAAGGCTTGTGCTGTTGCCTAGTAAACAAATAAACAAACAAACAAACAAACAAACAAACAAAAAAAATTCAAATTAGAATTCAGGTCAAGTCAAATTTAAGGCCCAACAATAAATCAAAAAAACTTTCAGGTTTAAACATAAAGATATTCTAATTACTTTACATAATAATGATTTTAAATGTAATACGATTATTTACACCACAGTTCTGATCAAATCACAGGTTTATATTACTACATATTAATACGCGTTTTCTAACAGCTGCGTCTAATAAACCGATTTTTTAAAATGTTATCTGACAAAAAAAAACTTGTACTTGCTGATATGGTCAAGATTTAATTAAAAACTTTTATAAAGGAGTCTCCGATTAGTGTTAGTGCCTTGTAAGAGAGGTGAATCTGTAACTTTATGTTTTCTGACTTTAAGGACAGAGAAGTTTGCGCAGTTTCTCAGTAAAATGACAAGCTTTGTGTTGTAGGAACTGAGACGACGAGATGCTGGCGAGGAAACAACAATAATGTGATTCTTAACCGAAATACAAATGATAATTGTTGGTAAATTGCTGTGGTATAAGAGGAATAAAAAACACCTCTATTGGAAAATAATCAGTTACGGTTTGGTATCAGTAACCCAGCTTCATCACGTTACATACAAAACAAAAAATCCTCCCTGTTTGCTCACACCTCGACAATATAGCGTTTAATGAGCCCTTCATTGTTCAGTGTCTAATTAAGGTGTTCTTGATTTCACTCCCACTTCATCCAATAAATACATCAATAATCAAATACGTCATTTTTTTTTTTGCTATATTTATTATTACTGAGTTTCTGAGATTTTGGTCCAGCACTCTAAAAGTTTAAGGGGGAAAAAAAGATTGTGAGTGAATCTCGCTCTTTTCTTTACACTAGATCTCATTTATAAAGTCCTCCATGGTGGAAGATCTGATCTACTGAGATTGATTGATGGATAGATCCATAACACAGGAAGAGCCTTCACTTTTTCCACTATGGCCAAATTATAAATATAACATCATGCTGGAAAGATATTCAGTCAATGAAAAAAACATTTCATTTTACAATGATTTCGTAACTAATTAGCTTCCCATCATCACATAGTTTCCCAACAACACTGGCTCGGTATTGGCTTAGCCTGTATGAGCTACAGGATCCAGCTAAAATACTGTAGTTTGCATTCAAAAGAGTCCGTCTGATATCTATATTAATTAGACCGAGGCGAGTCATCATGGTTTGTTAGGAAATATCCAGTGTTCGTGTGCAGATTGGGACGTCAGTCTACTGGAAACGAAAGTAAATATGGTGAAGCAGTTCCTCTGTCCATGTATGCTTTGGCTCATGAAAGCCTTTCAGAAGACAACACTGCTAACGCAAATGTCCAACTAAAGCCAAACTAAGAACCGGTCCTGTGAGGAGTCAGCTCATCCTCTTTAAGCCTAACCGGACTTCCTTGTTTTCCTTCTACAGATGAAACACCACCACACAGGTATGTCCAGGTGTGCTTTAAACACATTCTTTATTTATCAATGGTGTAGGCCTGGAATATCCTCCTGGCTGCATCAGACAGAATCTAGCAATCTATGCCACCGTTTATGTCTGAATATGATGTTGAACACTGTAAAGAAGTGCGAGAGTCACTGAATTGTACCAAACAAATAAGACTGTAAATAACAAATAAACGCACAGACTAGCGCCACAATGAACGCCTAGCGATACAGCACGGAAAATATCTTCTTGAATGATGGATCCACCCTCTCCAGGAATCTGTTGTGAAGTCTTCACATGCTGTATTCATGGGAGCCAGCAGGGTCAACTGGGTATGTGGCTGGAGATCGTACACATCCAACAAGGAAGTGGGAATAGGGAGGGAGGAATTCCGTTAGCATCCCGACATGAGTCGCAGACCATCGCCTGATGTTGTTCGAATGATGGAAAATCACATTATCCCAAATTACCACATATTTCGGAAGATCGTTTCGATTTAGACCCCTCCTGTTTTCAGCGATGAGAAATCTGTAGAGGACGTTTAAAAACGTCTAGAGAGATATAGCGGTGTGCTGTATGGGCCAACAAGGGGAGCATGAGGAAGCGCACTGATGTCGGAGATGTACTTTATGTCACTACACAGCGTTGTCCTGATTCCTGTAGATCACAGTGTGCAGTTTTACCTGTACGTTCTGGTAACGGCGCTCCTTCACTCCATCGCCGTTCCTTTCATACGGTACCTTGTAGATCTGTTTCATGGTCGTTCGGTGTCTTTTCAGCACCCTGCCGATTGCTGGATGTTCTGAAAGACGTTGCTGTCTTCTCTAACGGCCCTCTGTATCTCCCTCATCATGGGGCAAATGAGCAGTAAACCGATGCCCTCTGCACCTCTGTGAGGTTTTCTATCGGTCCTCCAGTATGTTTTACAGTACAGAAAAAGGCAGTACAATATCGTAAAACACAAGATCTGTACAGCAATGAAAAAAATGTACTTTGGAGCTTTACGGCAAGTAAATACTGTACTTGTGAATACACAACCAGAATGCGAGGTAGAGAATCAGCAAACAGGAAACAGAATAAGTGCCTGAGTGTAGCAGCCATGTTGTCAGAGTGCGGAGGATCATGGGAAACGGAGTCAGAGCGGACTGTGAGGAACGGGCAGAGAGGGTTTGTGTAGCGAGTGCAGCTTGAGCGTGTCCGAGCACGTTACTACTGATGTTTCACACACGCTTGTAACTTGCAGTGTTAATGCTGACGCCTTTTGAGCTTATGACTAACAGCTGGCATTTATTTCAATTAGTACACTCCTTTACGTGATACTGACTGAACAGGGATCTGTCTCTCGATCCTGCTTTTCAGAACACGGTTGATTCATTCTATGAGGTCAGTCTATGCGCGGTAAGCTATACGCTTTGCACCACACCCAGGGTGGTTACACTTTCATTGCTTCACGCTTTTATGCGTATGATTGGAAGGTTACCATTCACCTTTTCGAAATTAAGATAATGATGTATTTTTTCAGTGAGCCACCCGGCCACTCTCTCTTTCAGGTAATGACGACAGTGTGATTTTAGCGAAAAGTCCTGCTCACAAATATCCTATTCGGACTGGATCTTACACGGGGGAGGTTATGTTACGCACGTACTCCAGTCGCATCTCAGTATTTGTTTTCCCTGAACTGTGCATGTACGGAACCAGTCAAAAGTTTGGACACACAAAATTCAATTTTTCGTCTTTAGCTTTACTAGTCACTTCATGTCTTAAAATAATAATGCTCTGTCGTTTCTCTTTACTTAGTTGACATTAGTTCGTGACATAATATGCATTACTACAGTTGTACAATAGGGTTATTTACTGTACACACAACACAACACAACACAACTGATGATCTCAAACTCAATAAGAAGGCAAGAAATTCCACTAATTCCCTTTGGACACGGCTCATCTGTTAACTGAAACGTGTTCCAGGTGACGACCTCATGAGGGTGTGTGAAGTTAATGTGCACCCGTAATGTGTCATCAGATATGAAACTTTTTTTTTTTTCAGTTTACTGCATAATTCCATAATTCCAGATGTGTTATGTGTATACATGTACAACGACGTCAAAATAAAGAACAAAATTTGAATGAGTAATTGTGTATAAACTTTTGACTGCTACTGTATGTTTCTAGAAAGATTATTCTGCATTTTATCTTGTATAAAAGTAGCACTAGAAATAACTCCTGGTAACAGCGATTGCATTGTATCGCTCTCTTCTGTTGTCTTCAACTGAAACCAAAATGAAATCAGGTCTACCCTGCAGAACAATAAAATCTAGACAACATTCACAAGGACATATCAGAGATGTGTTTGAATATGTACAGTACAATAGGTCACAATGACAGGTGAAGCTGTCCTCTACCCAAACCGGTTCGATAGTTTGTACTTTAAAATACCGAACATTACCTGTAGGGTTTTCCTGACATTAGACTAATGCACCCTGTTATCTCTGTTGCTCTTTGTCTATTTCTACTCCTTCATCGAGATCTGTGACAGTGCCTCAGGGAAGACTTAGATACCGTTCTTTGAAATTCTGATGCGAGGAGATGCAGAGGAGATGAGAGTGCGTTCGAGCCGAGCTCACGCATCCTGACCCTGGCGATCGCTCACCGAGAGACGTCTGACGTCTGAGTGGTAGATAAGATAATAGTATTTATTCTTTTGGATGGAGAAGATCTCATGGTGAAGAGAGACGGAATCTCATTCCGCAAACAGTGTAAGGTATCAGCATTCCAGAACCGAACAAACCCAAGTTTGGTAAAACAGTTCTCTGGAAAGTGCCAGTCTCGACGGGGCCAGATTCAAGGGAATAAACTCAAACCATTTCCGATGCTCTGAAAAGGGAACAGTCTGCAAGAGCATGCAAAAACCAAGACACACAGATGAACCTTGTTTACCACGACCACAAGTAGTTTATTGCCCATCAAGCAAAATGTTGGAGATATATATATATATATATATAAATAATCGCAGATGGATTTGACAAAATAAAGGTATGTAATGATGTAAATGTAATATAAAGTAATGCTGCCAGGCTAATGTACATGAGCCGTGTTAAATGTTAACATAGCTTCGATGAGAATTAATTATGTAAATGGCAACTTGAAGTAAAAACCGAGAACAGCAAACCTCGCCTCTGTAAGGCGCTGCTGTTTTTATTTATTTGCCGTTTAATTGTTCCTGGGCGTAACCCTTGTTTTGGAGATTACATGGGTGTGAGAGCATATAATCACCCAGTTAGACAAATTAACATGCCTGGATATTTTTCCGTTTTGACAATTACTTCATCTAATTACCAGAAACAGACTGCCATTTGTATTACCCTTGTTAATTGCTCTTAAATTGTTAAATCAGCCCTGTGTACTTCCTGTTCACTAACGCGAGGCTGGAAGCATGAGGGAAGTGAGGGTAGATGTGTGGTAATTCCCAACTGGTTTATAAATAAAGCATAGTCTGCGGTTACTCCAGTTTAAGGCCATGTCCTCAGGGTTAACAAATCATGCCTTGTTCACACTACATGATCCTGAAAGTCGTTGGATCGCTGGACTGTTCACTCTACACAACCACGAGACGCCTGATCACATGTCACGGGGGGGGGGTCAGCAACTACACCATCTTTCAGCAGGACTGGTCCATCTGGTCTATAGGACAACATTCTGACACGGAACGTTAGGCGGGAATTGACACACACTCCAAAAAATGATATGTTGGCATTACTTAACTTTTTTATGTCAACAGGTTCCACGTAACTGAGTTAAGTTGCCTTTAAGA
>JAOVYU010052241.1:0-10348 GCA_025674565.1 Synodontis membranacea
GCCGTGCATAGGGCAGCCGTACGCCATTTGCATGCCATTCACACGGCCGCGGCTATTTGACGTGGCTCCCACTGTAGGTGAACACTTAGCTGATATTTCTGGATGTCCGGTAGGTCGAGACTTCCCACCGAAGACGAAAGCATTAAGGTTGACATTTTTATACGTGCTTTTTTTTTGGCCCATATAAAAGAACTAAACCAACCATTCAACTTTCTAATCGTCTTATGAGTAAAAATTATTGGAAGCATTTGAATGGGATAAAGTAGTCCTGGAAGAATATTCATTTTCAGGAGGGAGATCCAACCCAACCAAGAAATAGGGAGGACATTCCACCTTTCTAAGTTCATCCAGATACGTTCAAAAAGTGGAAGAACATTTACTTTATACATCTGTTCAAAGGAGGGAGTAACATTAATTCCCAAGTATATTAAACCCTCAGGGGCCCATCTAAATGGAAAGGATGATAATGCTTGTGGTATTTGTTTTAAACCACCTATAGGCATTTCCATTGATTTATGATAATTAATTCTATATCCCGAGAATGTGCCAAATTTGTCAATCATGTCCAAAAGAGCTGGGGTAGAGATATCTGGATTCACTATAAATATCAAAATATTGTCAGCATATAGGGCAATCTTATGTTGATTGTTTCCTATTGTTAAGCCACTAATTTTATTATCTGTTCTTATAGCTTCTGCCAGCGGTTCAATTAACAAAGCGACATCCATTAGTTAACATGGCACTAAAAGGCTCATTGTACAATAACTTGATCCACTTAATAAAGTGCTCACCAAGGCCAAATTTATATAATGTGTAAAATAAATAGGACCATTCGATGCGATCGAATGCCTTCTCCACATCCAAAGAGATCACAAGGCTCTCTATTGACTGTTGTTTAGCAAACTGTATTACATTCAGCAAACAAAGCATGTTGTTAACAGAGTTACGTCCTATAATGAAGCCTGTTTGGTCATCCTTTACTAGAACATGGAGGAGGGATTCTAATCGTGTTGCTAGTATTTTGGAAAGAATCTTCAAATCTACATTCAGCAGCGAAATAGGCTGATATGATGAAAAGTCTTCCACTTACTTACCTTTTTTCAAAATTAGGGATATATTTGCCTCTCTAAGAGATTGAGGCAAATGGCCTTTTACAAATGAGTCATTGAACATATTTAGTAAGGGTTCAACTAGTAAATTTCTAAATTCTTTATAAAATTCACTACTAAGCCCATCTGGGCAAGGTGCTTTCCCAGATTGTAAACTCTTAATGGCCTCTAAGACTTCCCTTTTAGATATAGGGGCATTGAGGAAGGCGGTCTGATCCTCTGATAGGGTGGGTAGGTTGAGGGTGGAAAAGAAGTGTTCCGTGGACTGTTTTGCATCCCCTTCTAATTTTGATTTTTATAAATTCTCAAAACAATCTTTAAATGTATTATTAATAGACAAGCTGTCTAGAAAGCATTTACCTCTACTATCCACAATGGATAAGATAGATTGAGAATCTGATTTTTTCTTTGTAAGGTATGCTAAATAGTTCCCCACTTTATCCCCATGTTCTTATATTTTCTGTTTAGCAAAGTGAATTTTCACCTCTGCTTGTTTTGTTAAGAGAGAATCTAAAGCAGATCTAATAGTGGAGATTTTTTTCATTTTATCGGGGATGGTTTTTTAATATACAATCTCTCAGCATCCTTAAGCTTTGATTCTAAAATCTATTTTTGTTTAACTTGTCTGTGCCTTTTACTTGATGTATATGCTATAATAAGGCCTCTAGAAAAAACATTGGTTGTTTCCCTTAATAAAGATGGATTCTCAGTTGAGGCAGTATTAATGGACATGAAGGAGTTAAATTCCTCTGTAAAATAATATAAAATTATCGTCTGCCAAAATGAATGGGTGAAATCTCCAGGTATAAGACTTAGTATTTTGTTTCCCAAAGGAGTATTTGGCAAAAACTGCTGCATGATTAGAAATAGATATACTCCCTACATGGCAAGATGTGATATGCTCCAACGTATTTTTTTTTTCCTAGTATAACAGTTGTGGATCCTAGAAAAAAAAGTATACTTGTGTTCTGCAGGGTAGCAGGCCCTCCAAATATCTACATAGTCAAATTCTGGATGGCCAGGAGGCCAATAAATATTCAAGAAAGTAATTTCTTCACCATATAGTAACCCCTTCACAATTAAATAGCGCCCTCTTGTGTCCTTAATAACTTCTGTTAATTGGAATGGAATACCTCACTTAATTTAGATAGCTACGCCTCTACTCCTTGAAGTAAAAGATGAGAAGAAGACCTGGCCAAACCCCTCCCGTGATAGTTTAAGATGTTCTTCATCATTCAAATGATTCTCCTGAAGTAGAGCGACATGTATGCCCTCCTTTTTTAAATAGGTTAAAACTTTTCTCCTCTTAACAGGTGTATGGATACCATTAACATTCCATGTACAAACATTTAACATTAACATTCTCAGTATATATTAGACATAATGTAGTCCAGATATACGTATGAATAATGTGAGAGTAAGCCAAACAAGTGGTGAGCCAAAAAAAAAGGGTAACTAACCAATAAAAAGAAATTGAGCAAGAACTGTTGAACATCGACGAAATTGTACACTTTACCTCCCACTGGATAACGAGAGCACCAGTGAAAAGAGGTCTTCTAACAACAAAAGGAAACCAAAATCCAACCAGAAAGTCAAGCGGTAGTGCCGCCCCTCATGACCGTATCACTTAATCTGTACGGTGAACACTGTAAGCCAACACGTCCCAATGTCCCAGTTAAATTTACCTTATTTAAGCTCACACCAATGAATAGTTATCTGGAACGCCTGCGGTATGTGTTGGGCAGTCAAGTATTACCAACCGACTCCGCATCCACTGAGCTCAAAAACGCCTCGACAGCAGCTGACTCGTGAAACACCTTCACTAAGCCACGGAAGTTTACCTTGAGAAGAGCAGGGTAAATTTGCCTGTATTCCGCCTTTAGGGACTTCAGACGCCTCTTAACTTCGTCAAACATCCTGCGATTGCGAAGGACAGACGCAAAGAAGTCTTGAAAGAACATCACCGTGCTGTCTCCAAATTTCAAAGGGGAGCCACCGATCCCCAGCTCCCATGCGGCATTTGACACTCATTGCTTGTCTTGGAAGTTGTGAAACCTCACTAAGATGGGTCGTGGTCACTGTATAGAGGGAGGTTTGGGGGCGAGTGATCGGTGCACTCTCTCTAGTTTTACATGACCTGATTTCGAAGCAATGCAAAGAGTCTTAGGAAGCCATGACTCGAAGAAACGCGTTGGGTTATTACCTTTCACACCCTCAGGTAACCCGACAATCCGAATATTCTTCCTCCTTCCTCTGTTTTCGAACTCTTCAGCCCGTTTGCCCAAGTCATGCATGAGTTTCTCAAGTAATCTTAACTTGGCCTCAACTGGGGTTACCACGTCCTCTATAGCAGATATCCTTGTTTCCGCTTCAGTGATCCGTTTATTATGCTCGTCTAGCTCAGAGCGATGCAGTTGTAACAACTGCGAGATTGGATCCATCTTTTCTTCAATGAGCTTGGAGATATTGGCTGTAATCTCCGCAACCATGTCGGATATCGATAGCCCAAGCGAACTCGTGCTAGCACTAGCAGCATCAGCGTCAGCTCATTCATCGGTCTCGTCAGAGCTGTTGGCAATCAGAGTTTTCTTACATGGCGTGTTTTCTGACTGCCGCAAAAAGTAATTATTTATGCTCATAATGACATATGCGAGACATGAACGTGCCCAGGTTGTAGTATGCGGGTTGCAATAGTAGAGAATTCAGCAAAGTTACACCACCGCTTAACCATACACAGCCTCCCTTCAAGCTGCCATCTTGAAAACCCTACTCCTCGACATTAGTCAACTCTAAGAGCTCAGCAAGTAACTCACTGCCAAAACTCATGCCCTGATCAGAATGCAGTCTTTTAGGAAAACCATAAACACAAAAGAACCCATCCCATAGTTTCTTTGCTACAGTCTTTGCTTTTTGGTCCTGACAAGGGAAAGCATGTGCCAGCTTATTGAAATGGTCAGTGATCACCAACACATCGACAGACATCATGTTCTGCTGACCAAAAGTCAATACAGACCAGCTCAAGCAGAGCTGAGGTCTTAATACTCTCCAAGGGAGCTCTCGCTGAATCGCTCACATGTTTTCACGTGGTCACGGATATCTTTCACCATGTAACACCAGAAGAAGCGTTGCCGAGCAAGAGACAGAGTACGGGGAAAACCCTGATGACCAGCACTATCGTGAATACCAGTTAGTGCAAGTGATCTCAAGGACTCAGAAACCACAAACTGGAATCGCTTATGTTTGGTCATAGAATCTTTTGTGACCCGAAACAGGATACTATTCAATATTGTCAACTTGTCACACTGCTTTAGAAGTTTTAATGTCTGAATGGTCAGGTCAGCTCATTCCCGCCTCGAAGGCCTACGCTTCCTCACCACATAAGGTATTATACTAGGGATTACCTGGGGTCTCATTTATAAACTTGGCATAGAAATCATACTAAAAGTATATGTATGCTCAAACGCTGAAAATGATGTACACACAAAAAAATTCTGATTTATAAAAACGTGCGCATTCACACTTTCAAGCAAAATATGCTTTATAAATCGCACTCTACCTGGGATTGTGGGTATGTGGATTTGCTGCATATTTCGCCCTTGACATGCCCTCAACACACCCCAGTTCAACCATACATGGTCAATGCAAATTACCTCATGCATATTTAAGCCTCCAAAGTAAACCTGAAAAACTCATGGCATCACGAGCGTAAAAGTACAGAGCCCCTAAGGGGACAAAGGAGGAGACAAAAAATGGCAGAAGAAAAAAAAATCATGTCATGTTTTGCGTTATAACCCAAAACTTTTGCGATATAACCCAAACTTTTGCAATATAACCCAAAACGTTTGCGATATAACCCAAAGCGTTTGTGCTATAACCCAAAACTTTAGCGATATAACCCAAAACTCTTCCTTTGCCTGTTTTTTCCTCCAAAATGTCCGTACGCAAACCATCAAGTTTGTTTCTATAGATCGCAACGTTTGCATAGGAAGAGGCATAGGCACCTTTTAGGGTCCGTTTTGTGCATATGGAACAGTTATAAATGAGGAGACTGAAAGTCAGACAGATACAGGGTTTGAAACACCTCGTTAGCAGGAGGGATCACATCACCCAGACTATCCGTCAAAGTCAAAGCATGCTGGGCTGAGGTTCCCAACCATCAGATGGTGACAACGGGACAACTTCAGATGACAACGGGACAGATGCAGCATCTGAATGCACCAGCGAGTGAGGCATGCAAGAAAGCCAAAAAGCATCCTGAAGAAGCTCATGTCTCACACCCTGCGACTGGTCAAGCAACTCAAAGAGTATGATTCCGACATTAGCCGACAGTAGAGTGGTTTCACAAAGGGTCCCCTGCTCAGTGCATCCGCCACCACATTCTGTTTGCCAGGAATATACTTCATGTCAAAAGAAAAAGCAGCTAGTTTTGATACCCATCGCTGCTTGCAAGCGTCCAGCTTCGGCTTGGTTAAAATATGTCAGTGGATTGTTGTCTGTCCATACCGTAAACTCATGACCCTTGAACCAATGACCGAACTTGTCACACGCTGCCCAATTTAAAGTGAGAAACTGCTATTTGTATGCAGGGTAGTTGACCTGACTACATGTAAGAGACTTGCTGGCAAAGGCTACTGGCCTAGTTTTCTCCTCCCCCTCCAGAACCTGTAAAAGTACAGCTCCAAGACCATCAAGTGAAGCATCAGTGGACAGAAGAAATGGATGAATGAAGTCAGGATGTGCTAGAACTGTGCTGCCCAACAGAGCAGATTTAAGATCAGCAAAAGACTTATCGCAAGCCGAAGACCAATCACTTGTTGTTAGCACATGGAATGTCCCAGGTTTCCTTCGCGTTGATCTGCCTTTTTGCACACCCTTCTGACCTGCGGTCAAACCGAAAAGTGGTTTAGCCAGAGACAAACTGGCTGGTATAAAGTGCTGGTAAAAGATTACCATACCAAGAAAGGATCAAACTTTCTTCTGAGAAGAAGTGCAACTGTCTGATTCCAACAAGTGCTCCTTCTTAAAGTTTGTATTGACGTTGACTTTCTCCTGATCAACATAAACTTCTCTTTCATCCCTTACATGCCCTAAGAACCGGACAGACCTCCGGAAAAAGTGACACTTTTTCTGGGATAGCTTCAAATTATTAGCCCTAAGACGCGAGAACACCATTTCCAGACGCTGCAGAGCTTCGCTCTCTGATGGTGCAAAAACAAGTAGGTCAACTAGGTAACAAAGGAGGCTGGAGAAATTAAGATCCCCGAAAATACTGAGCATCATATGCATAAATGAAGCAGGACTGTTGCAAAGGCCCTGAGGCAACTGGTTATATTCGTACAACCCAAGAGGTGTCGTGAAGGCTGTATAATGTTTGTCTTTTTCATGCAGGGGGATATTGTAAAACTCTGAAGTCAAATCCATTGTACTATAGAAAAGTTACCGCCAAGAGCTGCAAGGCAGCCTGCTGGGTTTTGTAAAGGATGCGTATCCTTGATCGTTCTTGCATTCATCATCTGGAAGTCTGTACAAATATGCAAGCCTCCATCTTTTTTCCACACCATCACCAAAGGTGAGGCACACTCACTAACTGATTACTGATGATATTCTTCATTTCCTCTCTCTTAACTTACGGTAGTGAGCTGGCGGGACCTTGCGGTAAGGCAATCTAAATGGCTTCTCATCAGAGAGTCTAAAACTGAGTACGAAATCTCTCACTTCCCCACAATCTAGATTTCCATGAGAGAAGATGTCCTGGTATAAAAGAAGAAGCTCTGCCAACTTCTTTTTCACTCGCCAGACACCTCACACCCTTCGATGTTAATATCAACCAAGCCACACCCTGCAAGACTACGTACAGGATCAGGAGTTGGTTGTGGAGACGAAGCATCAGTCACCTGAGAAGAATTTGTTAGCCCTTGCATGAAGGTCAGATTTTCTAGGGCAAGACAAGGAAATACATCTGCCAGTTTCACATTGCGACGCATTGTTACAGGGTACTGAGAAGCATTTAGGATCTTCATGGGCAACCATCTGTCACCCCACATAGGTGTAACACCATAATGTCACCATCCCACCATAATGTTCTTAGGTGAAGAACAGGAGGATGTTGGTTCCAAAATAACAGTGCTCCCTGGTGACACTGGAGCCTCAGTGGGCAACTTTCCCCACACTACGTACTCGCTGCAGGGAAGCAGTGAGATTGCCTCCCTGAGTTTTACTGTGCCAATTTTATTAGGTGCAGTGGAGCCAGACCAGTGGGAAACACAACTAAGAAGCTGGAGAAACTGTTCACAGTCAGAATTAGCTTAACGAGAAGACATGAGATCCCAATACTTCTCAGAAGATTTCATGGAACTAATGATGGATTGCAAGACATTGCTACCTACAAAGAAATCATCTAGTTGACCAGGCACAACAAGGGTAGGTACTGAAAATTTTAGACCACAGATATCATTGTTCAACTCATAAACAAATTTTGGCTTTGTGGTCAATCCACCGCATCCAACAAGGACTACTGATTCCAGGACAGGCTGAGCAGCCAAAGGACATACTCCCTGAATTAAGCATACCTCTTAAAGGACACAAACCACTGACTGAAACTGGGGTGTAAAACAACTCATTTGCTCCTTCTGGAGCCTGGGGTTCGACTGAGGTGGCAGACTGGCTGTTAGTGATCCCACAAGAACAAACATTATCAGAGCGTTTGAGGGAAGACTCAACATAGCTCATGCTATCCTTCATTTCACATGAGCTAGTTAGTTTAAAGCTGGTGTAGGTGAAGAAAGACCCACTGAAGAAGACTGTGAAGGAGCTAGCGATGGGCACTGATTTCTGAAGTGACCAGGCTTCAAGCAATGGTGACACAACTTATCACGCTTACAGTGTTGGATGATCTCTAGCACTACAGACTCTACATGTTGTACTTGTCACATCCTGTTGATATCGAGAACAGCAAAAGCCTGTAGCAGGCAATGACCGAGGCTCAGCAGAACATATAGTCAACGCTTTCTCAAGCACGGCAACCAACTGGCTCAGACCAGAGTCAGAGGAAGAAGCATTAGGGGTCTGGGCAGCTGAATGAGGAACCACTGTGGCCATTGCGGCGAGCGGCCTGGCAGAAGAGGACACCGGCTGCACAGAACTGTTCCATGTGCTAGGGCTATTAAAAAATGTGCCACTGGTGTTGGAAGGCGTTGGCCCCAGCTCACAGTCATGACTCGGCGGAACAGGTACAACCACACACTGACCATAAACTGACATGCTCTGAGAGCAGTGAGTTTTAGCATTAGCACCCTTTAGATAACTCACATGGCTGTCCAATCGCTCCTGAACCTCAGCGGCAGTCCACTTTTCAGCTGGCTTGAACTTGAAAGACATTGCAAGCTCAGGATCAGAACAGTGAGAAATAAACATGACCACAACTTCAGCATTTGGATCCTCAATGCATTTCCCTCATCTGCGCAAACATTCCCCAACTGCATGAATCATTTTGTTAAGCCGTATCCAATAATCTAAGGCAGACACGCTTGGCTTTGGGACTGTACTGTAAAAGTCACTCATAGGCATGTTAGAATGAGCAATATCACTGAAATTTCACACTAGGATGTCAAAGACAGTTGCAGCAAGCTCTTCTGGCTCTAAATGAGCGCTGCTCCTTAATGACACTTTCACTACATCCCTAACTTTACAGGTCAATCTGCTCATTACAAAATCAAACAATTCACCATGAGTGTCGTACAACATTTTGGTAGCATACCACTCCATCATCTCCTTCCATTCATGGATAGAAAACTTATCTGAACCATCACCTCTGTAGAAGGGAGGCTAATCTGAGCTTGGCTGAACTGCAACCCTTAGTTCTGAAGAATCATGGCATCCAGGAGTTTGTGAAACACTTGGGGACTTTACCAGTCACTGCTGTGGTGATTCAGGGTGGACAAATTAACAGTAACACTCTCCCCAATTCTCTGTGCTAAATCAGCTATAATACTGCCCATAGCATCAACAGTAATCATTTGAACTGGATTATAGGAGGAGTGTGAAGCAGGGGTAGAAGAGGAACTAGCTCAGGCTGTCTAGCTATGGGTGTAGCCTCACTTCTACCTGCATGGCTTAAAAACCAACCCCATCACTTAGCAACCAAGACTGCTAAGTGAAACTTCCCTATCTGGGCCTGACAAACCCCCAATATTAAATGAAAATTCTTTTGACATGGCAGGAAAAATAAATCACAAGCAATGATATAAATTATTACTCACTTAAATGAGATGAGAGAAAGGATAGAAAGAAAAAGAGAAGAGAAGGTGAAAGATGGAAGAAAAAATGTTTTTTTGTAATTATCAGCTCTAACTGATTAAAACAGCTACTCAACTGACAAATGGACACACTGTTAGACTAAGCACTCACATTTAACTAGCATCACTACAATTATAAAACTGCACAATATATGCTACTCCAAATAATTCTACTACAGCTCACAATGTGGTCAGCAGTCTAAACATTTGGGTAATATACAAAAAATGTGAACAAACAGAGGAAGGAAAAAAAGGGAGAAAAAGGATTAACTAAATGACATGAACTCACCCAAAAATTTCAACACATCAAACAGCTAAACTGAGCGACACTTCTTTCTCTTTTTTTTTTTCTTCTGGTCGCCAACAACTGTAAGTCCGTAAAGCGCGACAGGGAAAAGCGTTGTCCTCACGGTGATCCTCTGCGCGGTTTTAGCACTCACACACACCATCCAGGTCACATCACCAAGTGTAACTGGTTTCATTTGGGTCTCTGTTTACGGTCTGATCACACCAAGCTAGTCCAGTTAAAATTAGTCCTGGTAGAAATTCTGAGAGCTGATCCTCTCACTCTGCATTGTGTACTTTTTTTGTGTGGTGTGTGGGTGCGTGAAAGAGCGAGTCGACACCACATGGCTTTGGTTGGACTCGGGATCCGACGTCCTTTTATTTGCACTTGTCTGGTAATGAACAGGAAGAATCCACATTAATTCCCTTACAATCACGTGGCAGCTCGCACACTCTTCCCCAAAGAGACAAAGGAAAAAGAGTGCGCCATATAGAACTGTGTGATTCATGACTCACCCGGGTGAGTGATAACAATCCATTAAATAACTCATGAGTCACGAATCTGAAGTTTCCATTGAACCGGATCCTTTGAGTCCTAACTACACCATGTCTAAATTGTAAACTCCGTCACATAAATACTCTACAGCCAGAAACATGCAA
>JAOVYU010052418.1:0-10343 GCA_025674565.1 Synodontis membranacea
TCTAAGCATTTCACTGCATATCGTACTGTGTATGACTGTGTATGTGACAAATAAAATTTGAATTTGAATTTGAATTTTAATATCATGACCACTGACAGGTGAAGTGAATAACACTGATTATATCTTCATCATGGCACCTGTTAGTGGATGGGATATTTGCTGCCAAAACAGCCCTGACCCGTCGAGGCATGGACTCCACAAGACCCCTGAAGACATGCTGGTGTGTGTGTTTGTGTGATTAGTAACTAAGAGACTGTTGCTGGACTTAGTGAGCTCGTGATTACAACAAGGGAAGTTGTGTACATGAAAAGTTTGCCATTTAAGTGGTGTCATCATTAGATAGGTGGGCATCCATGTTGCTATTGCCTATTGCTGCTAGGCAATAGCAACATGGATGCCCAAAGCTCCTTGTTCAAGTTAATGTTACAATTTAGCAAGCTAACAAGTGGGTAATGGGAAATGGAAAGCCTTATTGAAAAGATGGGGGCATTGGGACTAACATTTTCCCCATTTATATTCCGTACAGATATTCCACGGAAATCTCTGGTTCACTGAAAAATGTACTATCATAGCCTCTGCCATGTCCGAAAACATCAGCAAACACATAAGATCTCGTGAACTCAATTTCCAAAAACTTAGTAAAATTTCCACTAACAAAGTCAGGAAAACCACATCATATGGACTTTTCTTGTGAACACGGTAAACAGGACCCCATTTGAATGCATCATGTGAACGTGAAAGTGGAATGTTGCGTTTTTATATGTAACATAATGACCACCTGCCTAATATTGTGTTGGTCCCCCCAACATCCAAAACAGCCCTGACCCTTCGAGGCTGAAGTGTGCTGTGGTATCTGGCAACAAGATGTTAGCAGCAGATCCCTTAAGTCCTGTAAGTTGAGAGGTGGAACCTCCATGGATCTGACTTGTTTGTCCAACACATTCCACAGATGCTTGATTGGATTGAGATCTTTGGAATTTAGAGGCCATGTCAACACCTCAAACTCATTGTTGTGCTTCTCAAACCATTCCTGAACCATTTTTGCTTTGTGGCAGGGTGCATTATCCTGCTGAAAGCAGCCACAGCCATCAGGGAATACCATTTCCATGAAAGGGTGTACATGGTGTGCAACAATGCTTAGGTAGGTGGTACATGTCACATAAGTAACATCCACATGGATGGCAGGACCCAAAATGCAAAAATGGTATATTATATACATAATGTTATGCCTGATTGGTGTATAATAAAACACACCAAATTTTTTATATGAAGGAAAAGCTAACTTGTACACACTGCACAGGGTTGACGCAGTCATGGAAACCTAGAAAAATTTTGGAATTCTTGGACAGAGAGGAAAAGTTTTGGAAATGTATTTTTGTTTCCCGTTTCGCTCTGCCAGGCAGGATCATACCCAGGTACCAGCCAACCAACAATAAGTGGCAGAACCCTTATTTGGGCCAAATTTTCATGTGCATTTCCACCTATAGTTTTGTGACTAGAGTAGTTTTGTGGAGTTGCTTGAGGGTTGTTGGTTTAGTCCCCCTTATATAGAAAATGTGTGACTAAATAATTGAGTTCAGTCAAATTAAAGTACTTTTTCTTAGTGAAAATCTGAAAACACAACGCTAGTTCCCTTGGGACTATGCCCTTATAGTTAAAGTGACTTAATCTATCAGTCAATGAACATGATCGCTGCCCCACAAAATAATGTTACACTGGTGTTTTCTCTAACTGGTGTTATCTTTGCACATGTAAAATATGCTCCTCCTTTGTCTGAGGTGGAAACACTCCAGTTCGCACATCATGTACGCTGGTACTCTGAAGAATGTCCAAGGCAAAATCTACAAAAGTATCGTCCAGTAAAACTTTCAACTAGTCCATTAATTGAATGCGCACCAAGATTATTGGCCATGACACAGTGTACAGTTCCTTTAACACTTTTTCCCCGCACTGGAAATAAACACTCCTTCCTGTTTCTAGTGTGGGAAGTGGTTCCAAAATTGCTTTGTATTCAAACTGTTTCATATTAACAGCTTTGCAAAGTAAAGCTAGGTGTATTGATGTCAATGCATACTGTTACCTTAATGGCACATTTGCTAAAACCCAATATACAGCTGTAATTTTGTGTTGTTTTCTCGAAGTTCCTAGTGGGTTACACACTTCTAAGTCATCAATATAAAGGATTATAGAGTATTGTTTATTCTCCGGCATAAAAGATATTTTGCTTGTAAAATGCACCATCAAATATTGACTTAATATGTACAGTATTGTTTAAATGCCTCAACAAGGTTTCCTCTGCAAAAATCTTTGTTTTTTAAGACTATTTGCAAAGTCTGAAGAATGGGCACATATTGAGAGCTCTTGTTCTTTTGAGAATCAAGAATGTATTCAATAGGATCAATGCAAAAAAAAGTCGATTTTGTTCAAAAGCATACCTGTTATTTGTGTAGATTCTGACTGTGCATCCTGACGCCACTATAAGTGCATGGATCTCAGCTGCTTGTGTTGACAGGTGTGAAGGAAGAGGTTCAGCTTTCAGTAAATCTTGATCAGATACTACATAGTCTACTTTGTTTTTGCCTGTGTCTGAGTCATGAGATGAGAACTTGTCCCACATGCAGAAAAAAAATCTGAGTTTTGGAGAGGTTCGTCCTTCAGGTCAATTGTTTAGTCAGAGTCACACAGTCGTGTGGTTCTCCATCATTCTCTGTGGGAAGAAGAGTCACAGGGTTAAGCACCTTAAATTTTTTTTATTGTAATATTTGACATATCTAACAGCACACTGTTATACTTTAGTCATCTTTGTGTTGATAGGTGTGATGTTCTTTGCTCTAACAGGAGCAGGCAGATGGCATGAGGAAATAGAAGTGTAAAGTTTGACTATCCTAGCAAATCTCGTGATGCAGCCACTACCTATTCTGCAAAGAGGGAGGCATGCTGCTTCTAGCTTGAGCTTACCTGAAAAATAGACAACCGGTCTCAGCTTGTCTCCGTGTTTCTGCAAAAGAACAGAAGTCATAAACCCATGCTTTTCATCAACTGTTTGTGTAAACAGCTTAAGTGGGTCTGGCAGGCCCAGAGTGGGAGTGGTTTGTAATGCCTGTTTCAGATCCACAAAATCCTTTTCAGCCTCTGGGGTCCAGATGACCTGAGATGATGCATTCAGGCCAGAAGAGTGTGCCAGCTCTCTTAGTGGAGCTTTCAGCACTGAGTAATTCAGTATAAATGTTCTGCAGTAGGAACACATTCCTAGGAAATAGAGAATTTGTTTCTTAGTTATAGGGTTAGGGATTAGGTTTTTTTTGGATTGCTGAGTCTCTGCTGGAAGCCTCTTTCCTTCCTGTGAAATGTAATGACCAAGAAAATGTACCTTTTGCTGTGCAAACTGAAGTTTTAACAAACTAACCTTGTGGCCCTCTTTAGAGAGGTGCTGCAGCAATGCCACTTTGTCATTCTTGCACTGTTCCATAGATGGGGCACAAATTATTAGGTTGTCCATGTACTGGAAAAGGTTGGAGTCTGAGTTTAGGCTAAGTGAGCTCAGGCTGTCCCACAGCTGTTGCTTATAAATAGTGGGCGATTCACAATAGCCATAGCAAAGACATGTGAATGTGTATGGCTTTCCATCAAACATGAAAGCAAACCAGTATTGGCTATCTTTATGTTCTGGTACACTGAAGAATGCATTAGCCAGGTCTACTACTGAAAACCACTTAGTATCAGAATTTTATATGGGTTTGGAATGTCAGGCACACATTGTCTAACTGCCACATTAACTGCCTGCAGGTTTTGTACAAATCACCATTCGTCTGGCTGTGGGAGCTTCATGTCTTTCTTTATGGGAAAGATTGGCATATGCACTGTTGAGTCCTGGCAAGGGACAATTACAGCAGTGAGTCAAAGACAGGCCTAATGACATTAACCACCTCATGTTTAAGTAGGCATTGTGTGTCTGGGTCTGAATTCACTTTTTGGGGTGATCACCACTGGTTCAGCAGTTCTAATTAGACCCACATCATGCAATGCCTTTTCACACACTGTTGGTGGTACCTCTGCCAATCATGGATGTGGTAGGAAAATTTCCACTGCAGTGTGGGCCACATTTGGAAAAGTTAATGCTGTGCACAACATGAACACACATGCTAAACATTTGTTTAGAAACCTGCAGCTTGTTGTTGAAGAAGATGGCTGTGTAGGTGCAGTAGGTGCCCAGTTATCCTCATCAGCAAGAAATGAACATTTCCTTACTCACTTTCCCACATCTTTCCACTGTTTGTCTACAGGTTTCACCAACGAGATTCATTTGAATTGACTACATCGAAGAAGTCTGTTTGACACCCTCCTAGAGGGGGATCTTCTGTCCTCAATCCATAGTTTTCTTTGGCTTTAATACAATTGTCTGTGCATTCTGCTAGCTTTGCTTCATATGCACAGAAAATCTCTGACCAATATATTGTTTGTAGGACTATGCATTCTCTGGCATAAACCAAGCTTTTTCAAATTCTATGACCTGACCCTTGTGTATATGTGCACTAAAATGCAAATTATTCTCTGACAGTTCCATCTGGATTTGATTTGTCATGGGCCATCTGGACAAATTTGTTGTAATATAAGTGAACTCTGGGCTGTACTTGACACAAAACACAAAAAACCTCTCCAAGGGTTACTAATATGCCAGGCGAGGAATTAAGTGTCGAATTTAGTTTACACATGACAGACATTCCAAGTCTCCCGGAAGTTCTGGGAGTCTCCCGCATATTGATAGCGGCTCCCGGATGCCTGCGAATGGAATAAAATATCCCGGAAAATGGAATTGCTCACGTCTCTTGCACACAATGGCCACAAATTCTCGTGCGTCTAACTAAACCCAATTGATAGTTTCCCCATTGATAGTTAGAGGGATACGTGGCAACTGTGTGAAAGGTGTCAGTATATTTCAACTGAATTGAATTGAATTCAATTTTATTTGTATAGTGCGTTTAACAATGGACAGTGTCACAAATCAGCTTTACAGAAATGTATACATTCTGCTTATAAATTTATGAATCTATAAATTTATCGATAAATACATATACACTGATCAGGCATAACATTATGACCACCTGCCAAATATTGTGCTTGTCCTACTTTGGTGCCAAAACAGCCCTGACCCATCAATGCATGGTCTCCCTGAAGGTGTGCTGTGGTATCTGGTACCAAGAGTTAGCAGCAGATCCCTTAAATCCTGCAAGTTACGAGGACCTCTATGGACCGGACTTGTTTGTCCAGCACATCCCACAGATGCTCGATTGGATTAAGAATTTGGGGAATTTGGAGGCCAAGTCAACTCAAAACTCAAACTCATTGCTGTGCTCCTCAAACCATTCCTGAGCCATTTTTGTTTTATGGCAGGGTGCATTATCCTGCTGAAATAGGCCACGGCCATCAACGAATACCGTTTCCATGAAAGAGTGTTAATGGTCTGCAACAATGCTTAGGTAGGTGGTACGTGTCAAAGTAACATCCACATGGATGGCAGGACCCAACTTTTCCCAGCAGAACATTGCCCAAAGCATCACACTGCCTCTGCCAGCTTGCCTTCTTCCCACAGTGCATCCTGGTGCCATGTGTTCCCCATGTAATTGATGCACACATACCCGGCCATCCACGTGATGTAAAAGAAAATGTGATTCATCAGACCAGACCACCTGTTTCCATTGCCCTGTGGTCCAGATGTGATGCTCATGTGCCCATTGTTGATGCTTTCGGCAGTGGACAGAGGTCAGTATGGGCACCCTGACTGGTCTGCATCTATGTAGCCCATAAACAACAATCTGCAATGCATTTCTATCAGAACCAGCATTAGCTTATTCAGCAATTTGAGCTTCAGTAGCTCATCTGTTAGCTTGGACCACATGGGCTTGAGTTCGTTCCCCATGTACATCAGTGAGCCTTGGCCTCCCACGACCCTGTCGCCGGTTCACCAGCGTTCCTTCCTTGAACAACTTTTGATAGATACTGACCACTGCAGAACGGGAACACCCCACAAGAGTTGCAGTTTTGGAGATGCACTGACCCAGTCGTCTAGCCATCATAATTTGGCTCTTGTCAAACTCAAATCCTCATGCTTGCCCATTTCAACATCATGGACAAAATGTTCACTTGCTGCCTAATATATCCATCCACTAACAGATGCCATGATGAAGAAATAATCAGTATTGTTCACGTCACCTGTCAGTGGTCATAATGTTATGCCTGATTGTATATGTCCCTCAATGAGCAAGCCTGTGGCGATGGTAGCAAGGAAACATTCCCTGAGATGACAAGAAAGAAACCTTGAGAGGAGCCAGACTCAAAAGGGAACCTATCCTCATTTGGGTGACCCCAGATAGTGTAATTACAAATAAGATGCTAATGTAACTCTGTGCATGGTCAAAACATTACATTATTTAGTATATAATTCACTATAGTTTTAACATAAAGTCTATTTTGTTTAAGTTTTCAACTGATTTACTGATGGAGGTTTGAGTGCAAGATTGATAATTTAAGACCTAAGCCACTGTAGCAGACATTTTCATGTCAGCAGCAGTCCAACATTATCTTCACTGTCTAGGTGAATGTTGAGGCCTCTCACATGGAACCATCTTCAACAGGAGTGTGTGTTAAGTGACTCCAACCAGAAGATGGACATCAAGATGGATCAGACAGGTCCAGAAAGCAGAGGGGGTCAGAGTCACTGGTATCTCAGGTAGCATGTGCAGCTCAACAGAGAGACAGAAATAGAGAGGGAGAAAAAAGAGAGCGAAAGAGAAAAACAGGTTGTTAGCTATACTCATTGTCATGTAATGACCCGACCAGAAGTTCACTCAGGTACTGTGGTGCGAGACCATTCAGTGCTTTATAAATCAGTAGTAGTATTCTATAATCAGCCTGAAATTTGGTTGGTAGCCAATTCAGTGCACATAAGATTAGGGTGACATGCTCAAATCTTCTTGTTGTAGTAAGGATTCTCACTGCTGCATTCTGGAATAAATAGAGCTTGTTTATACACCTACTGGAAAATCCAGACAGTAAGGCATTACAATAATCTAACCTAATGGTAACAAAAACATGAACTAATATTTGTGCATCTTACAGTGACATCATATTTCTTACAGTGCATCCAGAAAGTATTCACAGCGCTCCACTTTTTCCACAATATCCTATGTTCCAGCTTTATTCCCAAATAGATTCTACACAAAATGAAACAAGTTTGTTTGAAACTTTTGCAAATTTATTAAAAATAAAAATAAAACATTTATATAAATATTCACAGTGTTTGGCATGACCCTCAAAAGTGAGCTCAGGTGCATCCTGTTTCCACTGATCATCCTTCAGAAGTTACTACAACTTGATTGCAGTCCACCTTTGGTAAATTCAGTTGATTGGTCATAATTTGAAAAGCCACACACCTTTCTATAAAAGGTCCCATAGTTGACAGTGCATGTCAGAGCACAAACCAAGCCATGAAGTCCAAGGAATTGTCTGTAGACCTCAGAGACAAGATTGTATCGAGGCACAGATCGGGGGAAGGCTACAGAAAAATTGATGCAGCATTGAAGATCCCAATGAGCACAGAGGCCTCCATCATCCATAAATGGAAGAAGATTGGAACCACAAAAACTCTTCCTAGAGCTGGCCACCCATCCACTCCGAGCAATCGTGGTAGAATTTCCTTAGTCAGGGAGGTGACCAAGAACCTTATGGTCACCCTGACAGAGCTCCAGCATTGCTCAGTGGAGAGAGGAGAACCTTCCAGAAGGACAACCATTTCTGCAGCACTCCACCAATCAGGACTGTAGGGTAGAGTGGTGATGGAAGGCACTCCTCGGTCCAAGGCACATGACAGCCCACCTGGAGTTTGCCAAAAGGCACCTGAAAGACTCAGATCATGAGAAATAAAATTCTCTGGTCTGATGAAACAAAGATTGAATTCTTTGGCCTGAATGCCAAGCATTATGTCTGGTCTGGAGGAAACCAGGCACTGGCCATCACCTGGCTAATACCATCCATACAATGAAGCATGGTGGTGACAGCATCCTGCTGTGGGATTGTTTTTCAGGAGCAGGAACTGATAAAAAAGTCAGGGTTGAGGGAAAGATGAATGCAGCAATATACAGAGGCATCCTTGATGATAACATGCTTCAGAGTGCTCTGGACCTCACACTGGGGCAAAGGTTCATCTTCCAACAGGACAATGATCCTAAACACACATCCAAGATAACACAGCAGTGGCTTCAGGACAACTCTGAATGTCCTTGAGTGTCCCAGCCAGAGCATAGATTTAAACCCAATTGAACATCTCTGGAGAGATCTGAAAATGGCTGTGCACTGACACTGACTCCCTATCCAGCCTGATGGAGTTTCTGCAAAGAAGAATGGGGGAAATTGCCCAAAAATAGGTGTGCCAAGCTTGTGGCATCATACTCAAAAAGACTTGGCTGTAATTGCTGCCAAGGGTGCTTCAACAAAGTATTGAGTGAATGATGTGAATACTTATGTAAATGTTTATTTATTTATTAAATAAATTTGCACAAGTTTCAAACAAACTTTTCACTTTGTTGTTATGGGGTATTGCAGGTAGAATTTTGAGGTAAAATATGAATATAAACTATTTGGGAATAAGGCTGTAACAGGACATTGTGGAAAAAGCAGAGCACTGTGAATGTTTTCACTATATCTTAGCAATATTTCTGAGATGAAAGAAGGCTGTCCTAGTAATATTATCTACATGAGCATCAAATGAAAGACTGGAGTCAATAATCACACCAAGGTCTTTTACTTCTGTAGCCCTATGGAAATTAGGTAATAAATGGGATACGTTCCTAGACAGATTAAATAGGTTTAAAAAGGTTAAAACCATTTTATTGTGTTACTATTATGAAGTTCATTCATTTGAAAAGTGTATTGGATTTTATGTTCAAGTCCATGCATACATTGTTATGTGCAATGATATTAATATCACTGAGACAGATGGTGGCCTAATGGTTAGGGACACGCCCCTGTAACCAAAAGATTGCAGGTTCACGGCCAGCAGGTACCACTGAAGTACCCTGAGCAAGGTGCCACTTGCACTGCTCCCCAGGTGCTGAAAATAGCTGCCCCCTGCTGTGTGTCACTGTTCACATATGGGATAAATGCAGAGAACCAATTTCATTGTTTTGCACTGTGTGCTGTGTCAATAATGACAATGAATCACTTTCACTTCAGTTAATAATATTTTGTTTGGTTAAGATACTCATTTTAATATGATGGAAATGCAGTTATATTATTTTACTTTCAGTCTTAAGAAGAAAAGATGTAATGTATGTTTAAGTTATGTTTATGTTTTGAGCCAATGACAATGTATTAGGAGTGACCAGGAGAGAAGAAAAAAAAGCAGAAAAAAAAGGAGAGAGAAGGCACAAGTGAAAGACCTGCTCAAAACAGCAGAAAGACATACAAGCTCTCACAAGTTTCTGATGACCTCTATCATTGTGGTGAAAATGGGCACTTTACCACCAAGTGTAGAAATGCTGAAAATCAGACCAAAGTTATTCAAAAGCTAATTCAGTCTCTCAGGAAAGTTAAGGAGGGATGATTACCTAATAACAGAGACATCCCTGTGGTGGTGGTGTGGGTGCTTTCACATAAAGAGCAATTCTTTAATAGAAGAGCCTGCACCCTTACTCTTGTCTCTTGTGGGTCTGTGTCCACTGCCTCGGTCCTAGACCATCACACTAGCCAAGAGAGTAAAAGCACTGATATAGTCTGCTCCAGCAAGAAAAGTGAAGTGACGTCCAAAGGAAGCAGAAACATTCCAAAAGGTCTCATAGGTCCCCCCTCTCTAGTACACTTGCGAGTGAATGGCCATCAGTGTGATGCTATACTGGACAGTGGCTCACATATAACCATAATCAGATCTGTCAGATGTCCCAATACCTCCGGTCTCTGGCCTGGCAATATGGGGGTTAAGTGAGACCACCTATCCCTATCTTGGTCATGTCATAGTAGATGTAGAGTTCCCTGAAAGCATTACTGGTTCCAAGGGATCCATTTCTGTATTAGCATTGATCTATCCTGGGCCCCGAACTCCAGACCAGATTCCAGTTATCTTGGGCACCAATGCCAGTCTCTTCAAGCATTTGGCTAAGATCTGTAAAGAGACTGTGGGGGTAGATATTGCTAAAACTTCAGGTATCAGAGCTGATGAACCAATACAAAGCATTGTCCCAGTGACCTCTGAAGGAGAAGAAGATACAGGATGTGTACAGTAGAAGCCACCCAATTTTTCCCAGCTTTCCTTGGCAGTTCCTTGACAGGTTCCTGCTGGCTTCTTGATTGAA
>JAOVYU010052446.1:0-10342 GCA_025674565.1 Synodontis membranacea
TACGCGACGATGACAGTGTGAAACTATGCAAGGGCCAATGAATTGTACTTTGATAATAATAATTGCCTAATAATAATTAAAAAAAAACAACAACAACTAGAAAATAAGCCGTATTATCGTCATTTTTATTAGCTATCGTCCATATGGCTGACTATCGTCACAACCCTAGTGCTAGGTTAACATAAAAACAACAGGAATTGCGTTTAACATTTGTAACATTGACATTTATTTGCAGACACGATAAACATTGTCCAACATTTTTTAAGTGCAGCATCAGAAGCTGGCAAAATGGACAGTAACTCTATACTTTGTTTATCAAAAAAGAATATACTGCCAAATATCTTACAATTTCTGTTTCATCGGAAACATCAAGAGTTTTTATTTTAACATTAAAACTATCAAAGAGCATTATGAGACTATTACGAAGGTGGGCCATATTCACTTACTTATGAACAGGTCTGAATAGATACAAATTTACCACAATGGCAAAATGACAGACTGTGGGAAAAAAAAACAACTAATTTTAAGAGTCAGTGGTCTAAATTTAAACTGTTTAAAATGCTTGCCAATTGAAAATCTAAGGGAACATATGCACTGCAAATGACCAACAAAGTCTCAGGACAAGGTAAAGAACTTAAACATACCCTACACCACTTAAAGTAACTTGTTTAACTTTAATTAAACTATCACATTGGAAACCCCCATGTAAACTTAACAGCTGCTAATGTCAAACACAAAGCCTTGGTAACAACAAAAACAGTGGCAGTCATTTCCCCCCCCCCCCCGTTCTGACATTTTTAAACAAGGAGCTTTTTTTTAAGGCTGATCAATTTTGGAGAAAGCTTTGTACAATCAAGCTCAAGGAGGATTTTTTGGAACATCTCAAATGTATATCTCACCTCTTTGGGATATGCAAGGTTTGAGGCATATGTCAGGCCAACAAACATGGTGAAAGCCCTTGCAAAGTTGTCCAGAGCCTCTTTAAATGAGTAAAATTTACAAAATTTCTTTAGCTGTGACATGGCCAGAAAAATGAAATTAAAATTTCCCCATTTTTCCCTCGCTGATATTAAACTGACAAAAATTAACTTGAAATGGAATTAATAAATAATCAGCATTTGTTTAAATCAGCTTAATTTGACTCCAGAATGCAGTTAGTAAATTTTAGTATGTACTTGTCACTAATATTAATTTAACAATTGTTAAGTAAGCCCAGTCCCACTTTTTACAGTGTACACCAGTTTTTTTTTGCTTTCTTTGAATTTGTCTCTCATTCTCCTTCTGCCATGATCCATGTGGGGTGTTTTGTGTGTGCTTTACTTTATAATGTTTTTGACCATGCGGGTTGCGCTATTGTTTTCGTTGGTGGAAAAGAGACAGACCGTAATACTCATGATCATAATATCTGTAGATATTCCCTACAGAGAAATTGCAAAGAAAGTCAAGGTGTCAGTGAGTACTGTTTCCTTCACCATCAAAAGGCACTCAGAAACTGGGGCAAACTCTGACAGGAAGAGGTCCGGCAGACCCAAAGCCACAACTGCATCAGAGGACAAGTTTCTGAGAGTTAACAGCTTATGTGATAGGCGGCTCACAGGAAAACAGCTTCAAGCACAGCTTAATAGTGGTCATAGAAAGCAAGTCTCAGTTTCAAGACAGCTCAGACTTTGAGCTGCAGGTTTGACAGGACAAGTTGCAGCAAGAAAGCCATTGCTAAGACGTCAGAATAAGAAAAGAGGCTTGCCTGGGCCATGAAACACTGCTACTACTACTGACTACTGACTACTGAAGACTGGAAGAATGTATTATGGACTGATGAATCCAAATTTGAAATCTTCGGTTCATCACGCAGGATCTTTGTATGCCGTCGAGTAGGCGAAAGGATGGTCCCACAGTGTGTGGCATCAACTGTCAAACATGGAGGAGGAAGTGTGATGGTCTGGGGCCGTTTTGCTGAATCCAGGGTCGGTGACTTGTACAGAGTGAGAGGCACCCTGAAGCAAAACGGCTGCCACAGCATTCTGCAGCACCATGCAATACCCTCTGGTATGCACCTAGTTGGTCAGAGGTTCATCCTACAGCAAGATAATGACCCAAAACATAAGTCCAAGCTGTGCCAGAACTACCTCAGGAAAAAAGAACAAGATGAACTGAGACAGTCCAACTTGTTGTCCAATGAGCAGACATTGGAGAGCAGGATAGGGGGAATGGCTGGTCTGGTCGGGATGGCCCTTAGTCTCTTGCTTCCTGACGCAGGTGACGAAGAGATGTGAGAGGAAGAGGAATTGTTGTAATTCAAGTGTTGAATACTGTAATTCATTCCTCAAAGCCCAAATCTTTCTTTTGTGATGGTATTAATTATTTGCCAGATAAATGGCTGAAAATGTGAACGAAGGGCTTCCACAGTTTTCACAGATGATGTGCTTTTCGTTACCTCCACCTCTGGCCATTTGCTGTGGGCATCGAGAAGAACTAAAAACATATGGTCTTCCAGTGGCCCTACAAAGTCAATATGTACTCTCACCCATGGCTCCTCAGGCCATTGCCAGGGGTGTAATGGAGCTAGTTGAGGGGTATTTCTTAGCTTTTGACATGCACTACATGATTTGGCTTTCTCCTCAATCTCAGAGTCCACGCCTGGCCACCAGAGGTAGCTGCGGGTGACTTCCTTCATCCGAACTACTCCGCAGTGTCCCGAATGAAGTTCCTCCAGTACTCGTTGTCTCAATGGTGGTGGAATAATGACCCTGGAACCCCACAGTAGACAACCAGATTCAACTGTGAGCTCACTTCCCCTACTCACATAAGGCCTTAGGAGGGGTGACATTTCTCCCTAATTCCCTTCTGAGCACAAGATCCAGAACCTTGGACATCACTGGGTCAGTACGTGTGTGCTTTTTAACTAGATCCGCTGTAAAAGGGGAATTGTCTACCTCTTTGAAATAGAAAATTTCTGCCTTTGCTGGTTCTGGATGGGTAGTGGGCAGTGACAGTCTGGAAAGCCCATCAGCATTAGCGTGATGTTCCGATCGCCTGAATTTAATATTATACTGATGCGCAGAAAGAAGAAGAGCGCAACACTGCATTCTTGTGGCTGCCAGTGAAGGAATGCCCGATTGTGGGCCAAAAATAGAGGTGAGGGGTCTGTGATCTGTTAGGAGTGTGAATCGTCTTCCAAACAAGAATTGATGAAATTTCTTCACCCCAAACAAGATAGCAAGTGCCTCACACTCAATTTGGGCGTAGTTGCCTTCTGCCTTGCTCAAAGTTCGTGAAATGAACGCAATGGGTTTTTCCTCACCTGATGTCATGATGTGTGACAACTGCACCCACACCATAGGGCGACGCGTCACAAGCAAGCTGCACTGGCTGAGCGGGGTTGAAGTGAGTGAGGGCTTCAGAGTGGGCTTAGGCTGTTTTTACCTCAATGAAAGATTCCTCACATTGTTTGGTCCAATCCCACGTTTTGTATTTATTCAGTAGGTCGTGAAACGGTTTCAGACTGTTAGCTAGATTTGGCACAAATTTTGCATAATAAGTCAACAGTCCCAAGAAAGACCGAAGCTGACTCACGTTTTGTGGAGCTGGCGCTTCCACAATCGCCTTCACCTTCGAGGGTGCCGTATGCAGCCCGGAACCATCAATCACATGGCCTAAATACTCAACAACAGGTCAGAAAAACTCACACTTGTCCTTTCTGACTTTCAGTCCAAAACACTGCAGTCTCTGCAAGGTGGCTTCCTGGTTACTCAAATGTTCTTGGTCATCCTTTCCAGTGATAAGCAAATCATCAAGGTAACAGGGCACCCCAGCCAGCCCACTGAGGATGCGGTCCATTGCTCTTAGAAACAGTGCCGGGGCTGAGGTGATCCCAAATGGAAGTCTCTGATATTGATACATTCCTTTATGTGTCACGATGGTAAGGAGATCTTGAGAACTTGGATCCACATACATCTGCAAATATGCCTGGCTCAAATCTATTTTGCTGAACTGTTAGCCGCCAGCAAGAGCAGAAAAGAGATCCTCTATAAGTGGCAGAGGGTACTGCTCTGGGGTCAGAACTGGATTTACAGTCACCTTAAAATCTCCACATAACCGAAGGGACCCATCCTTCTTCATGACTGGCATGATTGGTGTAGCCCAGTCGCTCATGTGTACTGGTCACAGAACTCCAGCCTTTACCAGCCTCTCCAGTTCAGCTTCAACCTTGGGTTTAAGTGCGTAAGCTACAGGTCTGGCTTTCAAACACTTTAGTTGACTTCCTGGCTTCAGTGTCAACTGCACTACAATGTCCTTTATACTTCCGAGTCCATCATTGAACACATCAGAGTACTTGTTTAGAATCCCTTGGAGTTTTGCGTTTTCACAGACCAGATGGACCTCTTGAGAATTCAACTTAATCTATTCCAGCCAAGTCCTTCCTAACAAAGCTGGATGATTGCCCTTAATAACATACAGTGGTAGTTTTCTTTTTTGCATATTGAGTTCAACTGTCATCTCAATTACCCCTTTAACAGGAACTATTTCACCTGCGTAGGCCTTCAATGTGATGTTGGATGGCTGAGGGGTGCGTTTCATTAAGTGTCATCTCAGACACCAAAGAAACCGCATGTTACGTCCTTGGACGCATTTGTTTTTCTTTCTTTTTTTTTTCTCCCTCTCTCTCTCTCTGTTCCACCTCTCTCCTCACAAGTAGGAAGAACGGGCTACCACCTGACATCAATGATTGGCTGTGCCTACTGATTGGAGGATGAGAGAGAGCAGTTGGGATTTAAACAGCACTGCTGACACGGCCCAAGTGTGGCTGTGTGTGTGAGAGAGCCTGCTGTGAGGGTCCTTTTTTTTTACCTCTTCTTGTCTTAAGAATTTTCTTTTGTTGTTTTTGGTGATTTATACATTTGTTAAGCTGGATCCTTTGAGTGAGGTTGGGTTAACTTACTTCTGTATTATAGGTATCCTTATAGTTAAGAAAGTCAGTCTTTGTTTGTAAGTTATTTTTGTTTGTTCTTGGTTTGTGATGAGGCTTTAAGTTTTTTTTTGTAACTGTTAATTTAGTTTGGGGTTTAGTAGAGAGGGGGTGTTTTCTGAATCTGTTTCTTCCCTGTTTATGTTAGTTAAGGAGTCAGGGTATTTTGATTTACTTCTGTTTCTTTTCTTTTGGCAGGTTAGGTAGATTTGGTTTACTAGTTATATGTGTTTTGTTTGTTGTTTTGGCCTGAGCCCCCTCTTGAAGTTTTAAACCCTCTTTTATCCTCTTCACAATAAACATGTTAAGTTTTTCTCTCATTTATGTTGTAACGTGGGTTTGATTTGTTCAGTAACCTATGAAGGTTATTGATTGGTCAGCGGTGCTACCACACACACACACACAGCTTCCACTTTGATTTTGTTGCATGCCGTTCCTCCCTAGACGTAAAAATCTGGCATGTAACACCGCAGCTCCTGTGTCCACCTGCATGCGTACTGGTCTTCCATCTAGAAGAGGAGTCACCCAGTAACCTCGCTCATCTCCGAAAACAGATAAGACACATAAAACATCCTCCCCCTCTGTTTTCTAATCACTCTGTGTTTGCTGGGTGTTTTCCATTTGGTTCACATGCCTTTGTTTGGATTTCTGATGATGTTTCTTTTTAGGTTCAGTGTTTTTATTTGGATGCGTCTTTTAGTTTTTGCAGGCACGCTCAATGTGACCTCTCTTGCCACAGTTTCTACAGTTCATGTCCTTACACCAACAACACGACTTGTGCCTTGTGTCCGAGTAAACCTTGTGCACTTGGGCAGATGCACTTAGTTGTTGTGCCTCTTTTGTGACCATTTCCATAGATGTGCTGATCTCTATGGCCTTCTGTAAAGATAAGTTACTTTCAGTTAGTAGTTATTTTTGTATAGCCTCACTTTGAAGACCACAGACAAGCCTGTCAAGTATCGTGTCACTCAGTGACAGGCCAAACTCACAATGTTCCGATAACCGTTTCAACACTGCCACAAATTTAGAGATAGATTCGCCGTCTTGCTAATTTCTTTTGTGGAATCGAAATCTCTCAGCGATAATCAGTGGTTTAGGTGAATAGTGCTCTTTGAGTAACCTCACTATTTCCTGATAGGATTTGTCACCTGGTTTGTCTGGCTGTGTCAAACTCCAAGCAGATTAAACGTTTTCACACCCATGACACTTAGAAAGGTCGGTACTATAGCTCCCTCTTTGATTTTGTTTGCCAGCACAAACTAGTCATAACGTTCAGTATAGGCACTCCACTGTTCTATTGATTCATCAAATGATCCAATACTACCGATTAATCCAGCCATTTTGTTTTACCTCACTCCTCGCTTTGTTTCTCTGTTCGTCAGCTCTTGCGATTCCTCTCCCCCTCTTAATCCGTGTTGCGTACACATCACGTAACATAGGAGGATAGAGAAACACAGAAGGGACAATTTGCATTTCGTAAATACACAACAGCAATATTTTCCATCATTTGGACAGTTTGTTTTGAATGCAGCAGCAAACTCCAAATGACAAGCTGTTGAGCACTGCTAATGCTCTGGTAATGAGCTGCAGATTAGAGATTGATTTTTTTTTTCCCAGCCATATTACTGTACAACTGTTTTGGAAATGTGGCTGTAGTAAAAGATTTCAAAGCAATAACAACAGCACCACGTTCTTTAACCAAAGAACTTTGGCCTAAAATCTATCAACAAAGCAGGTAGCAGCAAGTTAGTGGTCACACTAATTCTAAACAGTACTCTTTTTATCTTTTACTTTTACTCTTTTTATCTAAAAAAATAAAGAAAAGCAAAAAACATTGATGTAACTACATACACATCACTGGTCTGTTAATATTCTAAATCACTGTATTACTAATGACCAAAAATCAGTCATCATCATCATCCAATATTTTGTACCTCTGTTGACATGACTCTCTCGTGACCTGGCTCTGCTAAAAGTTATTCCTTTCATACACATTCAATAAATAATTTTAGGAATATTAATTGACTAAAATTAGGGATGAAATGGATACCAGTTTCACTATAAAACATGGTAAACTTGCCAAAGTTTCAAATTTTTTGTTTTATTTTATTTTATGTTGATTATTAAAAAACTGACAGTAAATACTAGTCCAGCATCAACCAAAATTAGAACAGTCTGCCAATATCTCTACATAAATGCTGTGTGCAAGACACCAGTTGTTTTTGTATGCTATATAATTTGTCTCCAATCAATGACTAGAACAGCGCGAGCATGAGCAGAAAACCATACTCACGCCTGTTCTGTGTGTGTGCATCATGTTCTCCCGGTCATTGGTTGGCTGCAGTCAACTCTACAGTTTTAAAAATCATGGCAACTGCGTTTGTTAGAGGCAATTCTAATGTAGTTTGATATTTAATGTTCATGTACACAAAGTGTATAGTGCTGCTAATTTTATTTGTGGTTTCAATATAAAATCTTGGCAAAATAATTTCAGTTTGTGTCAGTACTTTTTGAACATGTTCTGCACATTTTAACAATATCACCATAATACTGATAACCGTAATAGTTCTGGTCACAATAATTGTGATATTAAAATTTCATACCGCTTCATCTCTAAGTAAAATACAGCAACAAGGTAGTTACCTTTTTTTTGAGGGAGGGGGCACATTATCTGTGTCCAGATCAGAAGTCGCCATCTTTGAAAATTAGTGAAGTTTGCACAGACACACAGCTGAGTTCTAAAGAGTTTGATCTCTTCTGGAATGGATTACAATCCTAGAAAACACAAAAACAAATGTACAGTAAAACTTCACAATTATTTACACTAAAAAAAAGCTGCTCCTTAAGTTTGAAAAATCATGTGTTTACATAATTGAGTGATCGGCCTACACACTGTGACTGACCCATGTGATCTCATCACCAAATCATTCATTTATTTATTTCCAGTAAGCACTTTATCCTGATTTATCCTGGTAGTGATTCTGGAGCCAATCCTATGAGAGCCTGTCAGGGACATTCAGAATTATCATATACAGATCGTGTATGAATCCAAACTCATTCAAATACTATACTGAAAACTTCACACACATACAAGTGAAAAACCTTTACATCTGGAACTGAGACACTCATAAAAACTAGTGAAACTGTTTACATAGACTGCTGAAAACTTTCACACATACTACTAAAATGTGTTCATACACACAGCTGAAAAATTTTCTCTCATTCACATACTACAGTATATTGACTATGTCACACACATGCAAGTGAAAAGCTCCTGTATAATACTGTGATCGGACAAGAGGATCTCAGTTAAAATGGAAGGTGTTTCACTTAAAACGGAAAGGGTTTCAATTGTACTGGAAAGTGGTTGAAAAAAGAACGTGACCTTTGGGCAAATTTGCCGGGACATCTATTTCTCAACTGTCTGGAATGCTTTGCACTTGTGAATTATCTTTCTCACTGTAGAATGACAGTCTTCAAATTGTTTGGAAATGGCCTTATAACCTTTCCCAGACTGATCAGCAGCAACAAATGCTTAGCCTATCTAAGGTCACTGCTGATGTCTTTTCTCTTTAGCAACATGGTAATCTCCTGCTTTTATAGAGGTGGTCACAGTTGCTGTTCATGTATTAATCAAGGGCATTCGATTAGCAGCACCTGGCAGCTACTTACCCTCTTAATTCCTGTGGAAGCAGTAAGTGTGTACTTACTGTAGCTTTTCACACATGGCTTCTCCATTTTGGCTTTGTTTCTGTTAAATAAATAATGGCATGGTGGAATCTGTTGTGATTTTTTCACTAGAGGTTAGAGAAATAATTTTAGAACCTGGTAAAGACCAAATATTTTAATTAAATCCTGATATGTAAAATCCTAGAAAGGAAAGAGGGTGTACTTTATTTTTCCCAGTCTTTTTTTTTTTTTTTTGTCTACTGAGGATTCCCATCCAAAAATAGTTTTCAATTCATATGAACCACCTTCTGTTTTAACTGAAACACCTTCCAGTTTTTTAGTCGTATCCAATTCCCACCCATCACATATCAGATAACTCTCCAGTTGTGTATGTAAGTGTTTCTTTTCATTTGTATGTGTGTGAGGCTTTCGGTGTGTGTTTGTTTTCATATGTGTATATGTGTGGTGATTCTGAATGTTGTTCCTGACAGCCCCTTATTAAATCCTGTAAACATGCAGGTGCCCGCGCACACACACACACAAATTGACCGTGCATTACTCATACAGATGCAGAAGCATTTCCATTTCCTCACGTCAAGCAGTTTCTTTTCTTTAATAATGACAGATCAATAAACATTGTCACTGAATTTGATTTTGTATCAAGTTTGAGAATGTCATTGTTCTGCTCCTCTAACTGACACAATGCTTCACCATTAAATATGAGCCATAAATGAAGCCCCGCCTCAATGAGCTCAAAGCTGTGTTGTGATTGGTCAGGATTGAGTTTGATAAAAGCCTGGCTCCTTTACGTTACTGAGTATCCCAGATGGTTTCTCTAAATCCCTCTGTGTTCATTGCTTTTTTTGTTTTTTTTTATACTAATTGAAATTCGAACTGCATAAATCCCCTTTTCACTTCTTTTTGACAGCTTGAATTTCTTGAAATTGACCTTTTTTCCCCCAAGCATTAAAAATTCATGTTCTGCTGACTGGGATTTCACTCCACACCTGTTTACAGACACACCCTGACTTCAGGTTATAGAACTTCAGTCCTGTAGTTTAAAAACAAATTATTTGTTTGATCCACTCATGAATGTTTAATTCATGAGAAACTGAAGAAAGGAGCTTGAAAGGTCTGTGTAGTACAGACATGATAAACATCTGGTTTACAGGTGAGACTGTACCTGCACTTCACGCACCACACATTTCCTACAGCTGATTTTACACCAGTTTTATTTAATATATCCAAATTCCTCTTTATAAAGTCATTTATAATAAATAAATTACTCACTACTTACCTTTAGTCATGAGTAACGGCCCTGTTGTATGACATTAATATCACAGTTTTTGCCTGTTTTTACTCTAACCATTTTTCAAAATGCTGAGAGAGAAGGATTTTAGGAAGGAAGATTCATTACAAGTGATGAGTCGTTCAGGAATGATTCAACTCTTAGAATCAACTCTTCTGATGATCGTTCAGATCTGAATCGCAAAATTCTGTAATCTGTCCTTTCAATCTATGTGAAGAAATTCAGTATTATGTTTACATTACATTAAATACAGTATTATGTTTAGCAGTAACTTATCCTCTATCCACATACATAGTAAAGAGACTGTAATAAAGTTAGTTTCACATTCATATGGTCAGATTTCTGCCTTGAGTATCTTAAGAACAGTTCACTCAAAAGGTTAAATCCATCCATCCATC
>JAOVYU010052742.1:0-10332 GCA_025674565.1 Synodontis membranacea
CTTTGTCTTCACTTTGCGTCATCTGTCTTCACTCTGTCATCAAAGCAAAAGGTGGCTACTTTGAAGAATCTAAAATATAAAACATATTCTAATTTGTATAACACTTTTTTGCTTATTGCATAATTCCATAAGACATTATGGATGTCTACATTCATAGACATTCACAGAGAATTCACAGCTGCACAGGCAGTAGTATGTAGTAGTATGCTGTGGATTGAGCTGCAGCCCCACCATCTTCCCTAGCAAGTGCCCCTTGCCACGCTGCGCCACAGGTGCTGGAAGAACAGCACCAGCCAAAAGCACAGAGGAGAGTGCACTGGTTCAGCACCCCTAGGCGGACAGTGATGGCCCTCACTCAGGGGGACAGGGCCAGCAAACTTACCCTCTTGGAGGCACCAGGGAGAGGAGAAAGGGCTTGGGCTAAGCTCAGAGGTAAGGCATGCTGTTAATGGCTTTACTACTGTATGTGCTTCATGCACCCACAGACTCAGGCACAGAAGACAGCCTTCCAGCATGCTGCCTGGTACCCTCTGTGCCTCCCGATGCCCACCAAAGGCTGGACGACATTGGAGACCACCAGACTGAATGCCAGCACCGACGCTGAAACTCTGGACCTGGCCCTACCTGCCGGGCCAATTAGAGGGGCTACCCTGCACTACCAGAAGAGCTGCACTTTTCTTCTTCCCCTCACAAGCCCCTTAAACAGAAGAGCACTTTTCCTTAAATAAAAGAGCACTTTTCCAGGGAAGAGTAAGCAATGCAGTGAGACATGCCTGGCCAATTTTAACTTTGTTTTAATTTCTAGACAGTAGTCTAGCTTAAATATTACCGACGACGAATTATAAACTATCGGTGTATATTTGACGTGAACCCTGGACAGGGTGATGGCAGCAAACCTGAGAAAATATAAATATAGCACTAGGCCAAACACACCTTTGGTACAAACTTCAGCCACCGACCGCGTCTCTACTCCACCACGTGCAGACTCCCAAGGGATGGCTATGGAGGACCATAAATCTCAAATCCTTATGGCTTTAAAAGCCGATATCTCTGAGGTGATACGATCCGAGTTAAAAAAAAGTGTTGGCCAAAGAACTTCTTTAAACACAAGATCCAGGCAGTGAGAGCTGAATTAGCAAGTAACACTGTGCTAGCACGGATGGAGATGGATCAAATGAAAGCCACCGTAAAGGATGTAGAAAGTGGCATGTCAGCATGGTCGGATGATGTGGTATCGCTACAAACTACTGTCGCCAAGCTAAAGACAGAGCTAAAGGAGTTACGCGATAAGAGCGAGAATATAGAGGGGAGAATGAGGAGATGTAATATCCAGATTTTGGGAGTTGCGGAGGGGCCTGGAGCGAGCTCCACGGATGCAGTATCAAAGTTACTGTCCAAAGTGTTTAAATTGGACAGGAAAATCACTGTTGACCGCTCACTTCGAAGCCTTGCACCACGTAAGCTGCATGCAATAGTGGCCAAACTGCTTTATTATCAGGACTGCGTCGAGGTCTTACGTCATGCTCAAGACCAGGCTCCGCTCCGATTTAATCGCAAACAGATAGCCATCTTTCCGGACTATACCGCTAAGGATGCTAAAGCGCGAGGAAACTAGATGTGAGGAAACTGCTGCGTGGACAACCAGGTGTTCGCTATGGTATCCCGTTCCCCGCTCGACTCCGTGTGACCCACAACGGGATGGAGAAGCATTTTGTCGATCCGGATAAAGCTCCAGCCTACGTTAAGAAGTATATTGTCACTTCATCGGACGAGACAGCGTAATTGGACTCGAAATATCAGATGTGATTGTCGTGGAAAATTTTTACCAAAAATAGCCAAAAAAGAGATCAGACCACCAATGCTCAGGGAGTTTGAAGAATCGTTTGTTTATTCGTGGAGGAACAGCCAAACGGGGGCCGAGAGCTCTCTTCCTTCCCTCACCCTCGTCTGGCTTTACCTTTTATACAGAGATTTTAACAGGATGTGACATCATCAACTTATAGTCCGTCATTTTCCCTCCATCTACCAGGGCACATGGTTCAACTCTAGCCACACAAAGACCATCAGTATGTTGCACAATTATAAGACAGATAATATTATACACTCATATCCTTCATAACATAAATGAAATTATATGTATATATGTTTCGTAATAACACACTAACATTATATACGTAATGGGTTAGAAGGGGGGGTATTTTTCCCTTTTCTCTATTCCCCTTCATGATTTCAAGGACTGATGTGATGGATAACTGCTAATAAGGCTACAATACTACATTGAAACACCCGTATCCTTCAACTTATCTTTGCTACAATGTGTTAGTGCTACTGGTTACTTTTAAGTACAATATATCTGACGTTGAAGGAAACTTTGTTACATTAATAACTGGAGACTCAATGCCTATACCAATGTCACATTCTGTGATTGAAAGTATACTCTGATTTAATGAGTACTGTCTTGGATACTTTTTATTTTTTGTTTTTTGCTTAAGTGAGTTGGCTAGGAGCTGACTTAGTTTAGCTTAGTTTAACTCAGAAGCCACCCATACAAACAATTAATGTGTGGATATATCTGTAAGGGGTTGTGGATTCACCAGGTTCTTAGTTGTGATGGGGTTTATGAGGGGTTTTGGTTTCACCAGGTTCTTAGTGGTGATGAGGTTCGTGCTAAAGCCAGACAATTTTCTTTTGATTCCATATCCTGTTTTACTTGGACTACATGTGTTGATACCATGTTTTTCTTTCTTAGAAGGTTGTGTGACATACTAGATTCTCTAATTTAATATGACTAATATCAGTGTCTCATCTCAAACAGTAGAAATATCTGAGGGTTGATATAGCATTCCTTCAAGAGACCCACTTGTGTATTTCCGATCATTGTAGGTTAAGGTCACAGTGGGTAGGCCAGTCTTACCACTCTAGCTTCAACTCAAAAACTAGAGAATGTGCCATAGTAATCAGTAAGAAGGTACCATTTATTGCAACAAATGTAGAATCTAACTCTGCTGGACGCTTTTTAATAGTAATTGGAAGATTGTACGGAATTTCAGTTATACTTGCAAATATCTATGCACCAAATTGGGACAATCATGTGTTCTTTACTATTTTTTTTCAAAAGCTACCGGATATGAGAACACACCATCTTATCCTTGGAGGAGATATTAATTGTGTCCTTTCCCCTACCTTAGACCGCAGCTCTACTAAAAAGATTACCATCTCCAAATCTACTCTCTGTGTTCAACACTTCCTTAGAACATATGGAATAGTTGAAATTTGGTGATTACAAAATCTGAATTCTCGTAGTTATTCCTTCTTTTCTCCAGTGCATAATTCTTATTCACGTATTGATTACCTTTTTATAGATAAAAGACTGCTCTCTTTTTTAACAGACTGCAACTACGAAGCTATAGTTATTTCTGATCATAGCCCACTAACCATGTCATTAAATAATTTGCCCACCCAACCTAGCTATCGACCCTGAAGGCTCAACCCTACTCTTCTTTTGGATGAAAATTTTGTTAACTTTATTTCAGTTGAGATAGAATCCTTCCTGAGAATCAATCAGACCCCAGGTATGCCATCATCAATTGTGTGGGAGTCCCTAAAGGTATACATTAGAGGGCAAATTATCTCATTTTGTGCAAACCAAAGAAAAGTTAGACATGAGGATCAAAAACGACTAACAGATCAAATATTGAAGGTAGATTTACTGCTCAGCCAAAAACCCTCATCGTCATTGCTCAAGCAGCATTTACTGCTGTAAACAGAATATAATCAGCTAACATCCCAACAAATAGAATATTTACTGTCGAAAGTACGATGTGACATCTATGAGCATGGAGAAAAAATCTGGTAAACTTCTGGCTCACCAATTGCGTCATAAAAGCTCTGATTTAATTATATCTGGAATTAAGGATTCTAATGGCAAAAAGCACACAAGTAATGCAGAAATTAATTCATGCTTTCATGAGTTTTATCAATCATTGTATACCCCTGACTCAACTCCTAACCAATTAGCTCTAGAAGATTTTTTCCAGACATTAGACATTCCAATTGTGGATCAAAATCTTGCTGCAGAATTAGAGGAGGCAATTTCAACTCTGGAAATTGATTCTGCAATTCAGAACATGCAGAGTGGCAAATCACCAGGTCCAGATGGATACCCTTCAGAATTTTTTACGGAATTTTATCGTCAACTCTCTCCACTATTGCAGTCTGTTTTCAAGGAGTCATTCGTAGGTCATTCCCTGCCTCCTACCATGCGTCAAGCAGTTATCTCATTAATCCTAAAAAAAAAAAGGCAAGAGGAGTCATTTGCAGGTCACTCCCTGCCTCCTACCATGCATCAAGCAGTTATCTCATTAATCCTAAAAAAAAAGGCAAGAACCCTTTAGAAAGCAGCTCATATCGACCAATCTCACTTTTAAACACTGATGCCAAAATCTTGGCTAAAATACTAGCTCTGCAGATGGAGAAGGTTATTTTATCAATTATCGGAATTGACCAGACAGGCAAGATTACTCAATGGGTCTCAGGTGTGTTGGTTAGTATTCCGGAGAACTGCTGTGCATGTTTCCTGTTGGTAGTTCTGACTGCGCGAGCTCTGTCTGACACCCGCGCTGGTGGTATCAGGCCTGACAGATATCCCCCCCCCCCCCCCGAGGAGCTACCTCCGGGAGCTGACACCTTTCGTGGACGTCCTTTGGGTCGAGGGCGTGTCTGGTCGGGGTGATGACGGTGGAATTCCTCAGTCAGTAGAGGATCGAGGATGTCGTGAATCTCTACCCAGCATTGTTCCTCCAGACCGTATCCCTCCCAGTCCACCAGATACTGCAACCGACCAGCTCGTCGATTAGAGCGGAGCACTTCTCACACGGTGTAGCCCTTCTGGCCTTCGACGGAGATCGGTGCAGGTGGAGTCTCTGCAGGAGTGTTCGTTCCAAAGGTCCTGGGTTCACCGCCTTTAATAATGAGATATGGAAGGAAGGTGAGATTCTCAAGTGATTTGGTAATTTGAGTTTGTACGTTACCGGATTTATTTGTCGGCTGATGACGAATGGTCCCGTGTACCAGGAGTTGAGCTTGCGGCATCCAGGTACACCACGTAAGTCTCATGTGGAGAGCCATACTCAGTCTCCAGGTTTGAACCGAGGGGCCTCCCTTCGCCTCCGGTCCGCGTACCTCTTATTCTTCTCTGCCGTTCTCCTCAGTTGTCTGTGGGTCTGCTCCCACACCTGTTCACTCCTCTGGAACCAATAATGGAGTTAATTGCGTGGCAGAGTACTTTAGAGAATTTTGAGCATATTTGGCCCATGGGAGATAGCGTGCCCACCCACCCTGCCCCATCACTCCTAATTTCTCAATGAAACTGCTCCAGACATGTGACGTGAACTGCGGATCTCGATCACTTACTATGTCCTCTGGGATGCCAAAGTATCTGAAAACGGAGTGAAAATTATTTCTGCCAATTCAAAGGCCGTTGGTAACTTGGGTTAGCGCTATGAGTCTCAAACCCTTGGAGAATCGATCGACAATCACCAGGATAATGGTATTGCCAGTGGATTTGGGTAAATCTGTCAAGAAATCCAATGCAATATGAGACTAAGGATATATGAGACCGTCCACAGATATTCAAAATTCTTATGGTCGGTTAACACAAGAAATGGATGCTGCGCTTCCTCAAGCCAATGTCTCCATTCCTCCAGAGTGAGTTTGACCACCAGAAGTTCACGGTTGCCGATGTCATAATTTCTTTCCTCCTGGGTCATCTTCCTGGAAAAGAAGGCAATAGGGTGTAACTTCTGGGGCTCACCTGAACGTTGTGATTGGACCGCAACTGCTCCATGCTCGGACACGTCTACCTCCACGATGAATGGCCATGTAGGGTCTGGATGCTGCAGGATCGGGGTTGTGGTAAACACCTTCTTAAGTCTATGAATGGCTTGTCTAGCCTGCGGCGTCCACCAAAGTTTCTTCGCTCCCTTCCTCAACATGTCAGTGAGCGGGGCCGCCAGACTACTGTACTTGCATATAAATCTTCGGTAAAAATTAGCGAATCCTAAAAATCTTTGGAGTTCCTTTACCTTGGTGGGTGTGGGCCACTTGGTGATTGCTTGAATCTTGTCCTGATTCATATAGACTCCACCCTTACTGATCTGGTACCCCAAGAAGGAGATGTTGGAGACGTGGAATTCACACTTCTCTCCTTTTACATATAGCTGATTCTCCAGGACCTTCTGTGGCACCAGCTGCACCTGTTGGACATGTTGTTCAAAGGATGGAGAGTATATTAGTATGTCGTTGATATAAGCAATCAAAAGCTTCCCAAGAAACTCCCTTAGTACGTCATTAATGAAGCACTGAAACACAGATGGAGTGCAAGCCAGGCCATACTGCATCACTTTGTACTGGTAGTGACCCAAACTGGTGTTGAATGCCATCTTCCACTCATCACCGGACTTAATACGGATTAGGTTAAAAATCCAACTTGGTGAACCATGCCGCTTCTCTTAGCTGTTCGAGGGTGGCTGGAACGGTAGCGGATAGGGATACTTAACTGTGATAGCGTTCAGACCTCGATAATTGATGCATGGGCACAATCCTCCTCCTTTCTTCTCCACAAAGAAGAAACTGGCAGCGGCCGGAGACTTGGATGGTACAATATACCCCTGCTGGAGTGCCTCCCAGATGTATTCCTCCATGGCCTTTTGTTCTGTTAAGGAGAGAGGATATATGCATCCTCGCGGAGGAATTTTACCTGGGAGGAGATCAATGACACAATCATACGGCCGATGAGGAGGGAGGCCAGTGGCTCAAGTTTTACTAAACACATCTGCATATTCTCGGTATTCTTCAGGGATGTGAACATTACTCGCTTGGTCGGGACTTTCAACTGTGGTAGACGTGATGAGGGCTGCATTAGTTACAGAGACTAGACAGTCACTATGACAGTACTGGGACCACTTGGTAATTTCCTGCGTGTCCCAGGAGATCACTGGATTGTGTACATGTAACCAGGGTAGGCCTAGGACGATCGGGTGCTCTGGGGATTCTGTCACCAGTAGAGATATTTGTTCCTGATGGAGGCTGCTCATCGTGAGTTGGAGGAACGGAGTACAGAACCGGACTTTACCCTTCCCGCTCGGGCTTCCATCAATAGCATGGATGGGCACCGGATTGTTGAGATGGATAAGAGGGAGGTGGTGTTTCAGTGCAGTGGTGTGATCAATAAAATTTCCTGTCACCCCTGAGTCGATCATAGCTGGACACACAAAATTATCGTTATTGAACTGGACATTTACCATCAGCTTAAAAGGCTTGTGAGAACAGTGATGAAGAGTGCTCACCTTGGGAGTTTTTGCGCCTGTTATCGTGCCTCGTTTTTCACATTTATGGATGAAATTGTCATTTCCCCCGCAATAAAAACACAAATTTTCCTTCCTGCGCTTGCTTCTTTCCTGCGGTGTCAGCTTGGTATGTCGCATGGGTTACGCCTCGGGCACACTCGATGAGGGAGGAGGAGGTGTAGATTCTACCCAAGCGTAAAGCAGATTATCCAAGAGAATCGACAGATCGATCAAGGTATAAAGGCTCTTAGCTTCATCCCGACAAGCCAACTCTTTCAGTACTTCGCGACTGAGACCGCGACAGTAGGCACTCTTAAGCGCTCATTCCATTCGCTTCCAGCGGCGAGTGTACGGAATTCCCGACCATAGATCGCCACCCTTCCCTGTCCTTGCTGCAGGCTCATCACCCACTTTCTGGCCGTCTGGAACATGATCAAAAACACATTTAAACAGAGTGTGAAATGTCCAATATGAGAAGGTTGACTCACCTTTTTCCTCCCAGACAGCCGTTGCCCACTCTAATGCATCTCCGGTGAGACAGGATATCATGGTCGAGATATGCTCCTGATCGGAGATCTCACCTAGTGAACGGATGTGCAGCTTGAGTTGTAAGAGGAAGCTCTGGCATCGTGCTGGATTCCCGTCATATTTCCCGGGAGGTAAGTCCGCTGCTCAGTTGCTGAAGCTGCGCTGACATATCTTGCATTCTCTTCTTCTGGTCGCCTAGGTAGCGTCCTTGCCCTTCTAGGGCCTGGCGGAGCTGGGTTGAATCTGCTGCATCCATGTTGTGGTGAATCAATCTGTCTGGTATCGGGCCTGACAGAGAACAGAAGCCCATAAGCACTATCTACAAGTTGCTTAATAACACCAATCAGGAAGCATTGGAATCATTGAAATGTGAATGGGAGAAGGCCATAGGAGAGGGGATTTCGGATGATATATGGCACAAGGTGATTAAAAGAATATACTCCTCATCTATTTGTCTCAGGCACACTGTTATTCAGTTTAAAATGGTGCATCAACTTCAATGGTCTAAGATTAAACTGTCTAAATTTAGGAGGGATATTGACCCAATATGCGATCGATGTAAACAATTTCCAGCTACATTGTTCCACATGTTTTGCACGTCCCAAACTGTCCCATTTTTGGGATTTGATCTTTGAAACCTTTTCCAAACTTTCGGGTAAAATTATCAATCCATCTTTCACTATTGTGCTGTTTGGAGTTGTTCCTGATGAGATTCACCTTCCTAATGGCCAAGCAGACATGATAGCTTTCTGTTCACTTTTAGCCAGAAGGCTTATTTTGTGCAAATGAAAGGATTCCACATCACCAACATATAGGCACTGGATCAGAGATATCATGCATAATGTACAATGTGAGAAGATACGATATACTACTAAAGGGACTATTAAAGGATTTATCACAACATGGCAACTATTTCTAACCTTTGTCAGAGATACGGACACTGGTAATTTTACCTGATTCTCAGAAATGTTAGGATACCTTCTTATGTGCTGTTAATACGTATGTGTCAACTTTATTTATATTTATTTTTTTGCATTTTTTTTTATTTCCCTCTTTTTCCTTGGGGAGGGACTGGGTTGACTACTCTTGTTCGACTGTTTTCATGAATAGCCTGTAAGATGTGCATATTAATAAAAATTCTTTGTTCAAAAAAGAGCACTTTTCCTTCCCCTTACCCTGGGTCTCATGTGTCTTTGTCTGCTGCCCTGATCCTATACTGTCACATATGCCTAAGTTGTAATGCACCAATAACATTAGCACTATAGATTGTGGCTTGGGTATGTGGCTTAAGTATGACCATGGACAATGGACCATATTCAGTCAGTGACTTAAGCCGAAAGGTTTTGCAGAAAAAGTTTATGCAAGGAAAGTTTCTCTTTCGGGGTCGATTTTTACACACGCTTAAATTGATTTTATTTGTGTCCCATTCATTTTATGCTTCTTGTAGTTGATGTCACATTTACTTGAATATAGGTGACTGAGATGGGATGAAACCTCTGTATTAAAACAGAAGCACTTTTTTTTTTGCTGTCAAAGACAAATGTGATATAAAATTTTAAAAGACAATTTTAAAAATAAAAAATACAAAAGATTAAAATGATGGTATTAGAATGATGGAAAGCATTACAAATTAAATTTTAATAGGAGTGTAAAAATATTTATATCAAGTTACAGATCCAGCCACTTAAAATTTCTGGCTCCTCCTTGATGGGGCCATGGCTGATCCTTGACAGGTCAGCCATGGGATCTGGATGGGACCTTGGCTGTAATGAGACTGTGTTGCGGAGGAAAAAGGTTGTCAAACAAAAACTCAGAGAGAAGGTCACGATAAATTTAAAAGTATTTATTCAGTCAAAATGCAAAGATGCAGAGATCACACCATTGTACACAAGATACCAAAGAATGATGAAATATACAGATCTGACTTTTGTTTATATAGTCTTCAATCAATAAGGAATCATATGACAATTATCATGAGATGCTCGTGTGATATAACGTAAGATCAGGAGGTGTTTACGTGCTATACACAAGGAAAAAGTGTTCATGTTGACCTGATCTGACCATTGGTATTATCGATCATATTTATAAAACTTTTTGGTGATGTTTAGACCTCCTGGTTCTAATACACAGGGCCTTGGCGCCACTGAGTTTCTCTACTTCTGGTACATAGGCCTTTGCACCATTAAGCTATCTTAGAATGGTACATAGCCCTTGTACATTTTTGAGAGAAACATCTTTGAGCAATACATTTCTGACAAAAACATCTTTGATAAACCCCAAACATTTTGCTTCGATAAAGCCATAGCATGCTCAACAAAAACATCTTTCAGTAAACATCCCTCAGAAAACAACTGTCAGATAGCTTCTCTGTCCTTGTTTATCTTTAACCCTTAGGAGTCTGAAGGTGTTTTGGAGCCCTGAAGAGATTCTGACATGTCCTAACATTTGTGTATTTTTC
>JAOVYU010053038.1:0-10320 GCA_025674565.1 Synodontis membranacea
GAAAGAAAGAAAGAAAGAAAGAAAGAAAGAAAGAAAGAAAGAAATGAAGTTTCTTTCTGCTCTACAATTTTTAATTCGGGAAAAACTGAAATTTACCTGTATTTTTAAAATGTAAATGTAAATGTAAATAAATAAGTAAGTAAATAAATAAATAAATAAATAAATAAAATTAAGTGATGCAACTAAAAAAACTCATCATAACTAACATAAAATCAATTACAATTTCAAGGGCAATCCAAAAGCCTTTCTAAAGGCGAATATTCTATTATTTTTAATATATATAATATGCAACTCTACAAAAAATTAAGAGATCACTGCAAAATGATCAGTTTCTCTGGTTTTACCTTTTTAGAGAAAAAATATTGTCACTCAACGCATTTAATTGCCGAAAATGACATTAAATAATGCATCGAAATCAAGATTATATTCAACTTTAAAACCACAATAGTAATGGTGAACTTAAAAAGGTCAATATTTGGTGGAATAACCCTGACATTTAATAACAGCTTTCATGTGTCTTTGCTCTCCACCAGTCTTTCATGCTGCTCTTGTGGACTTTATGTCTCTCCTGCTGAAAATATTCAATCAGCTCAGCTTTGTTTGGTGTCTTATGACCCTCGATCTTCCTCTTGATCACATTCCAGAGGTTTTCAGTGGTGTTCAAGTCTGGAGCTTGGTCCGTCCATGACAGGGTCTTGAGCTTGTGGTCCTCCTTCCACATCTTGATTGACCTGACTGTGTGATATGGAGAATTCTGCTGCTGGAAAACCCAATCCTCAGAGTTAGAGAACATTGCCAGTGCAGAAGGAAGCAAGTTTTCTTCCAGGAGAACCTTGTACATGACTTGATTCATGCGTCCTTCCCAAACAAAAATCTGCTTCATTCCAGTCTTGCTGAAGCCTGATCCTCCACCAAATTTCACAGTTTTTTCTACGATCCAATCCTTATGTTCTTCACCAAGTATTAGCTTGGTTCTTCTTTGCTTCTCATTGACGAAGAGGAGGAGCTGTCCTTGCTGTGCTCTTAACCCCAGCTACCATTTTCCTTCTTTTTTAGGTCTCTTGATGTCATCCTGTGCTGATGTTGAGTGACATTTGAAGGATTTGATGATGGTCCTGCTCAGTGGAGAGTCGTTTTCTCCCTCTGTCAGTATGTAACTTTATTGTCTCCTGTGTTTTCTGCTTGACCTTGTTCTTATGAACTGCTGTCTCATAAATTTTGAGGATGGAAGCAACCTGATGCTCACTGTGTCCCTCTGCCAGTAAAGCCAGAACTTACCCCTTTTTCTCACTAAAAACTTTTTCTTTTTAACTCTTTTGACATAATGAACAGATATTTTTGACTTCCAGTTAAATGTAAGGTTCTACTAGACCTGCTTTTTAATCCAAACTGCTCTTATTGTAAGAGGACTGTGATGACCACAGCAGTGGTTTTATACTTTTCCTGGTTAAATAAGATTTGTTTCAGGTGATCAGTTAATCAGTACCTCATTAAGTACAATGAGGTGATTTTGTGTTGGAATTCCACCAAAGACACTGGAATTAAATGACTGCAGCACAGAGAGATGATGATTTAAGAAAAAATGTAAGTCTCTTAATTTACATATAAGCTCATTTATATATTACTGTATATAATTACTCAATTATGCACAACGAGTTGCCTGGCACGTTGCTCAGGAACACAGGAACTTTGACCTCTGACATCTCAATATTGGTAGGAGATAAGTGTAATGGTTTTCAGCAGTAAAGTTCAACTCAGGTGGGACCAGTGGAACTCCTCAATGAGCTGCTGGTTGGGGACATCCCGGGTGGGGACCCAGCTCCTCTCCTCTGGTTCATACCCCTCCCAGTCCACCAGGTATTGTAGGAGGCCTCGCCGGCTCTGGGAGTCGAGCAGCTGCTGGACCCAGTAGGTGGGGGTGCCCCCGACTTTGACTGCGGTGGGCAGTGTGGGCTCCACATCTCCCCCTTCCCCGGCCCGCTCAGAGGGCATCCGGTCCCATGGACACAGTGTTTGAGCACACATTCAAAGGGCGTCAGGCCAGTGGCAGAGTGGCGCAAAGAGTTCTGCGCATACTCTGCTCAGACCAGAAGCTCTGCCCAGTCGTGCTGCTGGGCATGGCAGTAGGACTGGAGGAATCTCCTGAGCTCCTGGATGGTGCTTTCCCATGAACGCCTTCCAGACCTGGGGGATGAACTGAGGGCATCAGTCGAAGAGGATATCCTTCGGTACGCCATACACCTGGAAGACACTCTGGAACAGGGCTTCGGCTACAACAAACCCTTAGAGAAACAGTCAACTACCATGAGGATAGTGGTGTACCCTTTCGACTCTGGCACTGCCACAGCCGGCTCGGAATCGGCAGGGGCATTAGCTTACTGGTGGGCAACTGGTGAGATCTCTTGGTGGTAATGCACACTGAGCAGGAGGCAACTGCCCTTTGAATATGCTGCCACATTGCGGGCCACCAGTACTTACCCCACACAAGCCATAAGGTCCTGGACAAACCCGGGTGACCACTAGCGGGCATGGGCACTCTTGGACACGCAGCGACTCTGGCACAAAGGTCTGATCAGAGGGACACCTGGGAGGAGGAGGCAAGCGGGCAATCTCCCCATCCAGATCGCATGCGATTGGCACCACTGTGGCGCATCTGTGGCCTGCTTCTGAGACATCCACCTCGACCATGTAGGGTTTGGCCAGGTCAGGGAGCTTAGGGATGGGTGTATGGGTGAAAAAATCTTTGAGCTTATGAAAGGCTTCACAGGCCTCTTCGGTCACAAACAACTTTTTAGGCTTACCCTTAAGGAGGTCCATAAGCAGCACTGCCATGGAGCTGAACCCCTGAATAAAGTGATGGTAGAAATTAGCAAAGCCTAGGAAATGCTGTAGCTCTTTAACTGTCGTGGGCTCCGGCCATCGGGTCACTGTGGCTACCTTATTAATGTCTATCGCCAATCCACTCTGCCCGATGTTATAGCCGAGAAAAGTGATCTCCATTTTGTGGAACTCACATTTCTCGGCTTTGGTGTACAACCCGTGTTGCGCAGAGTGCGAACTATACCATGCTCTCCAGGGGAGCTGGGCGGGTTGGTGGGGCTCATATAAGTACCTCGGCCCACGAGCGCAAAACCCATTCCCAAAATGTCACTTATTTGGTCATCATATCAATATTTTAGAGCTCCCCCAAAATTTCACAAATTATGTTTCCAGGGGAGCTCATGTCACCACTAGGGGAGCCATAGCCCCCTGCTACCCCCTAGATCGCACCCTGCGTGTGAGAGCAGGCAATGAAGTACTGCTTTCACATGACGAACATGGTCTGTAAGTCCAAAGAATGGATCAAAATCATATCGCAGAAAACATCGTTCATGAACGCCTGGAAGAATGATGGTGCATTAGCTAGGCTGAAAGGCATGACATGGTATTGGTAGTGGCCAGACATCGTGCTAAACGCCGTCTTCCACTTGAGGTTATACACACTCCTGAGGTCGAGCTTAGTGAAAAGCTTCGACCCCTGGAGCTGTTCAATGGCCAAGGGGATGAGCGGGAGAGGGTGAGGGTAGCTCATAGTGACAGCATTGAGCCCTCAATAATCTATACAGGGCCAGAACCCTCTGTCCTTGTTCTCGACCAAAAAAACCCCAGCAGAGGTGGGAGATGTGGACCGGCTGATCGCCCCTGCCGGAGATCATTGGCCACATAATATTCCATTGCCTGGGTCTCCACCTCAGATAAGGGACAGACATGGGACTGAGGAGGTATAGCACACGGACGGAGCTCAAGTCCCATGGTCGGTGAGGCGGGAGACGATACCACTGAACACCTCAGCTAGCTCAGCTAGCAAGAGAGTTATTAACAGAAATAGAACCAGAAATTATAAACTGATTTGGGTGGAGGGTTTGATCAGATTCCGCCTTTGGGCGTTGGCCCCGGAGGGGGCAGGAGGCCAGCAGATGATCAGCCGCTCTGTAGTAGAGGCAGAGACCAGAGCGCTGTCGCCAGGTTCTTTCCGCAGATGATAGGCGGGAGGAGCCAGTCTCCATGGGCTTGGGGGTGTTGTCTTCACGGGGCAGAGATAAGTGGTAGGTGTGAGAGGGCCCTGGTGGATGGTGAGGACAAAACTCCTTGGCCTGGAGGTGGTGATCGAGCCAGGTCGCAAGGTGGATCATGCCATTGAGGCCGAGGCCCTTGACACAGCAGGCCAGCTCAGTCTGGAGAGCCGGGTTCAGCCCCTTACAGAATACCTTGATCAGTGCCGGGTTATTCCACCCAGAGTCCGAGGCAAGGATCTGGAACTGAATGGCGTACTCGGTTGCGGACTGCCGGCCTTGCAGCCGGAGAAGATGTTGGCCACTGGACTGGCTCGGGTCTGGTTGATCGAACATGGCCTGAAAGAGAGCAGAGAAAGAGCTGTACATTAGGAGTACAGTACCTCTGGTTCTCTAGACGGCCGCCGCTCAGTCATGAGCACATCCCGTGAGCCGCTGGATCAGGAAAGAAAACCTTTGATGCTGGGTCATCTGGAACTCCACGAAATAAAGCTCACATGCAAAGAAGAAGTTTCAACACCCCGCCAGGTCGCCGGCATATCGCTCAGGAAGAGACATATGATGGTGGATGGGAAGGCACAATGGGGAACCGGTGGGACCTGGCACAGGGGACGGTGCAAGAGCCGGTCTAGGGGACAGTGCAGGCACTGGGGTTGGCGGTGTTGGCAGCAGTGGCGTAGGTGAGTGAGTGAGGTGCTGACTGAGCGGGGTCTCTTTGTCAGCAGGCAGGTGAACTTGAGCTGCTTCCAAAAATACGGTCCATTTATCTGTCATGACTGTGTGAGGAGGAGGACACAGATGCAGGAGTAAGATAGAATGGAGGATTTATTTGGCATTTAACACAAAGCAACAAGGCAAAAAACAACAAAAAGAGCAGCACGCTTTATGTCCAGCCAGGCTGATGGCACAGGATAAACATAAGAGAGACAACAGAAAGTTCAATAGTCCATAATAATACAGCTCCGCTAGGCAGACGAGGCAAACAGAGAGGACAGCAAACTTAGCTGCAGTTCAAAAGTCCAATGGGAACGGGGCTGTGAGCAGCGGAGTCAATTCCCAAATCAAACAACACAAAGCTCTGGAACAACAGAGTCGACTCCTCGCTTGGGAGCATAGCTTTAGCTGACAGCCTGGCTGGTGGCAGCAGGAACACATGTGGATACTACGGCTGATAGAGAGAGAAAACACATGATTAACACAACGGTGAACAGACAGCGGGCGGCAGATCAGGCTGGCTTAAATAAGACAAACAATTAGAATTAAAGTAATAAACCAATGGGTAACGAGAAGTAATAAACACATAAGGAAGTGTGAAGCCTCACCCAACATGCGACAAAACCTGGAAGTGACTGGGGGACTTCTTAATGAAGAACACACATATACAGAGACACACACACATGCCAAAGCTCATGCAGACTCATCCCTCCCGGGACTAGTATTCTGGCGAGTCCCACCGTCGGGGAGGAGAGGCGGACATGACAATGCGTGTGTTTGGAGCAAGTTTTTTTTGTGTGTGTAAAAATAAATTAGTTGTGTGAACAGAACATTCAGTAGATTTCATGTAGAGATTTTTATGTTCTGTACAGGATTCTTAAAATAAACAGGAACATTATTATTATTATTATTTGCATAACATTAGCATACATTTGCATTAACCTTAACATCATTATTTTGTTTTTATCCTTTTTAATTTGAAGTTCCTGCATTCATCTTTTTTTTGCGGCAGTTGAAGGGTGAAAGGTCATCATGTTTATTTACAGTGCACTTAATTCCTCTCAGCGTTCAGGCCAAAAATGTGTTTGTGTTTAAGTATTTGCAGAGTAAAGTTCACTCAACACAACTCAAGACAACTCAACACAATGCCTCACACGTTCTGACCCTGCTGCTTGCCACACAACTTCCTGTGCACAAAATACACAAATTCACAAAATACACCTCATTCCTCTCTTTCATTCCTCTCTTTCTTTTTTTTTAATAAATGCGGTGTGAATGTGTTAATTCAGCTTGCATGTGAAATCTAGTACAATATGACGTTAGCATGGTGTTAGCGTGCTAAAGAGCTAAAAGCTTCTGAGAAGGTGAATCAATTCGCTCTCGATTCAGGAAGCTGATTCATTTTTTTACACTATGTTCTTAATTTAAAAATGTTGTTTTGGTTTGAATACTAGAAAAAAGTAATACTTAATTTTGTATATTATTTAATATAACTGCAATACTATCAAATAATATTTAGCATTTATAATTAATATTCAATATTATTTTATTTCGTATAAATTTAGTTCTTATCATTAATGATTTATTTATATAAATGCACTATTATTTAATTAGTATTTTTTCTCATTTAAATTAATTTAATACTGTTTTATTTATACTATAAAAATACAAATCCCTTTAATATTATAGTACTAATACTAATACTCTGGATTATTTCAGAATATTTATATAATGTTAATTTTTATATTATTTAGCACCAGCCTCTCTTTTTTCTCTCTCTTGAAGTCAATGAATGACAAGAAAAACAAACTTCATGCTACAGCTTGACCTCTGACTCTTACTAAGCACTGACTCTGACACTTCAATAAATGCTAAATACTGAAAACATCTCCGTATCAATGCTGTTTTTAATCACTTTATATCAGTGGAGCGAGCGCTGTACACGTCCCTGTGATTGAGCTGTTACTATAGAAACACTGACGTATTAGAACGAGAGCATTAATATAAAGCTGTGATTTGAAGCTGCGCTACTGTCAGAGCCGCTGTTGTAGAAAATTAATCAACACCGTCTGACCAATCAGAGTCCAGAACTCAGCAGCGCTGTGAAGTCATTTCAATGTCTGAAGTCATTATATTATTAAATTAATGCTACAATGGTACTGTCATGTTTTTTTGTACATGAGGAGACTGATGAAAGGCACTGAGAGTCATTTTCTTCTTCTACACGTTGTGAGATTTTCTGTGGAGTTTTGGTGCAGTGGTCTGATGTGTACATATTACAATCAATTATCAATGTTACACAACACAGGAGCTGAAAGTTCACTATTTACAAAGGAAAGCATCGCTGAGCTCTTTATCAGCAGCACTTACGCACACTCAGGATGTGACATTCTTTTCATTTCTTTCAAAGCATATTTTGTGATTGTAGGCAAACACAGGCTTAATTCTGTGTTATCATGAGGTCAGCATTACACACACAACACACAGAACATGAAGCAATGCTGAAAAATGCAGAGCTGGGACAGAATTTCACGATATTTTTGATTTCTGCTGCCTGACTGTCTGTCTGTCTGTCTGCCCTAGCAAGACTAGCTATGACAGCGTAACTAAACGTGAGAGCCAGAAGGTAACACAGACATGAGGAGCGCTGGGATATAAAGCTCCACTCCGCCGTCAACAAACCTGAGTGAACGCGTGAGAGTGGGGGGACGACAGCATCCAAACATCCCAGTTAACCAAAACACTCTATGTCTGAGAACCCTCCAGATCTGCTCCTTTACCTAATAAAAAGCTATTTAAAAAAGGCTTGACTAAAGAAATGTGTTGTGTATCTGAGTCCCAAACAGTAAATGGAAAGTTTGTTCTATAACTGTGGGGCTTTATAAAAGAAAGATCTGCCCCCTGTCGTAGCCTTCACTAAGGTACCAACAAATAGCCTGTTCCTTTTGATCTAAATAGGCATTACAGATCATAAAAGGGCAGAAGTTCACTCAGATAGTGCAAGACATCTCAAGTCTCCCGGAAGTTCCGGGAGTCTCCCACATATTGATAGCGGCTCCCGGATGCCCGTGAGTGGAATGAAATATCCCGGAAAGTAGAACTAGTGACGCGGAAGGCTACCCAAAAAATTAAATGCGTTAATAAACAGCTACAGTTGATGCCAAAATTATTAGCCCCCCCTTAATTTCTCCATGAAAATGTTTGTTATTTTGGAAAAAAATACACTATAAAAAAACAGTGTCCAGTAAGTTTAATTAGAATAAAGGGCAAAAATGAGACATCCAAAATTACTAGCCCCCTGGCCATTAAAAGTCAAAAGTGTACCCTTTCTGAGCCACAACTGACAACAATCTCTTAAAATACTTCTTTACTAGTTTAGCACAGGTCTCCTGAGGGATTTTGGCCCATTCTTCCATTGCAAATTGTTCTAGCTGGTCCGAATTGGTTTCCATGCATGGACATTCACTTTGAGCACCCGCCACAGATTCACAAAAGGATTGAGGTCTGGGCTCCGTGTGGGAGACTCCAGGATCTTGATTTTGGTATCCTTGAGGAACAGTTGGACTAATTTTGATGTATGCTTTGGGTCATTGTCTTGTTGGAAGACCCAGTTGTTTGGAATTTCCTGAATTCTCTCTGATGATGTTGGAGTAGAATTTTGAACATGCCTTTTTTAAGGACTTTGAGTAAGCCTTTTGGTGTTCTTGATAGGCTAGCTTGTGGACAGTAACGCCTGAGACTTTGTAACGGCGCTCTAGCACACGCCCTGCTGTCTTCATTTTCCTCAGTACCTTTGTGTACCAAGGAGCTGAACGGGAGAAAGTGACTATTCTAGTTTATAGGGGCTTATATATCCAGAAGACTGCTAAGAGTGTTATTATAGTATTCCACTCCATCATCGACTGATAAGAAGTTTGTATGAAGATGATGTTGAAGGTCAGTAGTCAAAGTTGCCCGGGCTTGAGGAGAGGAGATGGTAACAGTCTGACACCCCCAAGCCATATACCTGCAAATTGCCAAGAGGGGCAAAGTTGGTGACAACCAGGTCAAGAGTGTGCCCCCTAGTGTGTGTGTGGGAACATTAATAAGTTGCCTAAGATTAAAACAGAAAAAGAAAGAAAGAAAAAAGTAGAAGAAATTCAGCTGAAAGACTGCAGGAAGGCATGTTCACATGGATGTTCATATCTCCAAGAATTATAATATTGGCAGAGGATGTGCAGAATGTGGAAAAGAGGTTGGAAATTTCAGGTATGAAGGATGGGTTTGGTTTGGGTGGTCGGTAGATAAGAAGAAATATTGTGGAAAAAGGAGGTTTACATTTAAATGCCAGACATTCAAATGAAGACAGTTTAGGTAATGGGAGTTGGGACAAACTCAGTTTTTTTATGGTAGATGACTGACAGGCCACCACGACCTGTGCTACGGGCTTTCTGAAGGTATCAATATCCAGGAGCACAGGTCTCATTTAAAACAGAAAACACATCTGGTTTTTGCCAGTTTTCTGTAATGCAAATCAAGTCCAATCGTTTGTCAGAAGTGTGGTCGTTAATAAGGCAAGATTTATTTGTGAGTGATTGCGCATTAAACAGTTCAATTTTAATACTTGTCGGAGCAGTCCTTAGCCTCTGTAATGGCCAAAGCAAACCAAAATCCACCCCTGGTTTTCCAGCCTGCTGGCAGAGAGGTGTTGTCATGGCAACCCTGGAACTTCTTTTCCAGTCAGAGACAGCGCTCTGATGACATGTTTGGGGAGCAACGACATGCGTTGCTGACCAAAGAGATGGGATAACATGTCCCGATTGGGAATAAACAAACTTTCTTCAGAGGCTTCTGTAAATATACCGAGGTCGACGAGGAAGTCGTAGTTGTTTGATAAATTAATTGCACGTCGGAGTGGAAGAGTTGTTCAATTTCTTCAGCTGGTTAGCACAGTAATTCAACATGATGTCGGCATCGATATAGGGAAAGTAGCCACATGCAGTTGGCGAGTATTGAACAACATGCTCAGCCACAACGTATTATGGAAAACACTGCGGTGTTGAGTATATCCGGGCAACAGGTGAGTAGGCAGCAAAAAAATTAATAAAACTTGATAAAAATCCATAAAATCCATAAAATCCAAAGCAGACGGTAAAACAATACATGAAAAACTTTCAGAAACAGTACAAAACTTTCTAACTAAAACTAAAAGAAAAATAAGAATATTAGACTCAGAGGGAGAAGCGGCGAACATTCAACGCCAGCATCCTCTCCAACTCATTCTCGTAATCAACCCCCCCTTCCCCCTTATCATGAGCCTCTACAATCTTCTTTCTGAGCTCCAGACTGATTTCCTTTGTCTTTGGCAATGGGGAGTAACAGTAGTCCTTCTCATGTGTTCAAGTGCCCTGTTCCTTGGAGTCTCTTTATGCTGATTGAATGTTGTTAGGAAGCCAGTTGACTGCACAGGTGTGGTTTCAAAGCTGATTGGTTAATTCCTGTAGGTGTGTTTTGAAAGCAAACATTCACATGGGGCTAATATTTTTGACCACCCCATTTTTTACTATATTTGATA
>JAOVYU010053164.1:0-10312 GCA_025674565.1 Synodontis membranacea
CCCTCCAGGGATGAATAAAGTACTCTCTCTCTCTCTCTCTCTCTCTCTCTCTCTCTATCTATCTATCTATCTATCTAAATTAGAAAAGTTGAGTTGGAACTTAAGGAGTTAAGTTGATTTCTTGCAACTTGTTCATTGATTCAGCAATTCACTAAATTGTATTCTGAGTTAACTGACAGCATTTGTGTGTTGTTGAGTTGAGAGTTGTCACTGGAAGCACACTGCGCTTTAAGGACAGAGCTTGTGGTACACGCACTGACATTGATGTGGGATAAAACTTTTTCCTTCTTTTTTTTTTTACCTTGCTGCAGCAGGTAAAAACTAAATTATATATATATATTTTTTTTCCTTCTGATAAACTTTTGGGATCCTAAACATATTTTTTTCTGAACACTTGAAACTTTTTGATTTTTTTTTTCCTGTTACTAGAATTTTTTGGAACTTTTGGAGATCTGAAAAAGAGACTTTGAGAACTTAAGAGAAATAGAACTGAGTTCAATGAGATTGGACACTTTTAGATTTTTACTGATATATTGCTTGAACTGACTTGTATGTGAATGCACTTAATTGTTTCTTTTTCTTGTCATTATTTTGAGCATATGTGCAAGTTATTATTATTTAATACTTTGTATAAGGATTACATTGACTTATATTGGGATCTGATGTATTTTCATTTAATACATTGGTGAATATTTTATTTTGTTGAATGATCCAAGTAGGACGTTGATTGTTCCCTATGTTATTGTTGTTCTTTTGCCAGTTCGTATACCTATTCTAAATTATTTGCATAAATAATCTGGCAGTTTAACTCATCTTTTGGTCTGAAGTCTGTTATTCATTAGTTACAACATACCAACTGCTCCCAAGAACCTAGTCTCTAGTCCTAGCTAATTGTGCAGTTGCTACATGATTCTCATGCACCAATCCTGTTCCCGTGCATAATATGTGGCGACAGGCTAGCAAATGAGGCTATGAAGCTTTCAAAATGGCTTTGACACATGAAGACCAAGCACCCTGCATTAAAGACAAGCCTTTGGTGTTTTTTGAAAGGAGAAAACATGAACAAGAGCAATAGTGCACTGAGAGCATCATACCTAGTGGATAACCGCATTGCTAAGGCAAAGAAGCCTTTTACTATTGGTGAGGAACTGATCCTGCCTGCCGCTAAAGACATTTGTCATGAACTTTTAGGAGAAGATGCTGTTAAAAAGATTTTTCTTTTTAGGGGTCCTCTTTCGGCACTGTCACTAGATGAATTGATATAACAGAGGACATTGAGATACAGATGTTGGAGAGGATTAATAAGTCACTGTGGTATGCAATTCAGGTTGATGAGTCTACTGATATTGACAACAAGGCAATACTACTCGTTTATATGCGATATATATATATCATGAGGATGTGCATGATTACATGTTATATGCACTGTCAGTGCCAAGCAACACCACAGGCACAGAACTATTCAAGTGTCTGAATGGTTACATATAAGAAAAACTGAGCATGAGTCTAAATTCTTCCAGCTTGTGCACGATCACCTGTCTCTGCTTTTAAAAGAGTTCCAGCTGTACTTTCCAACCACAAGACCCCCGAACTTCGAAAGAATGGATACGTGACCCATTTGTGAACAAACCAGGTGAATCGAGCCGGTGCATGCTAGTAGAAGAGCAACTGCTGGAGATTGCACACGACGGTGGCCTTAAAAGTATGTTTCAGACAACAACTCTGCCGGTGTTCTGGATCAAGATCAAGTCAGAATATCCAGAGATTGCCGAAAAAGCACTGAATACCTTGCTTCCATTTCCAACATCATATCTTTGTAAAGCGAGATTTTCTGCAGTGACAGGAACTAAAACCAAATTACAGAATAGACTGGACATAACTAATATACTTTGGGTCTCTTTGTCTCCCATTAACCCCAGATGGGCCTGTCTCATAGGAGGGAAACAAACACAGGGCTCCCACTAATTCAGCAGAATGGTGAGTTGTATTTTTATGCACTTTGTTTTTAGTTGTATCTATACCGGTCCAGGAAAATATTGTTTTACATGATACCAGTCCGTGGCATGGTTGGGGACCACTGGTGTAAAGGACAAAAGGCAGTGGATGCTTACTACTCAATGCTCATAAGACAGAAATTCTAGTACCAGGACCACATACAGCTAAGTAAGCTGTCTGATTACACTGGAACTCTGGATGGTCTTTCTTTTAGAACCAAAAGACCTTGAGGCAATTATTAACTATTTGATGCTCATGTAAATAATATTACTATGACAGCCTTCTTTCATCTCAGAAATATAAGATAAGGAATATGACGTCACTGCATGATGCAGAAATTTTAGTTCATGCTTTTATAAAATATTGTAGCAGCGCTGGGTTTTGGAGTTATGGGCGAGGTTACTCATCATCCCCTGCAGGATTATGTGTTTGTTCAGGTTCACCTTCTTGCAATTCTCTGTTGGGTTTACCGGCCTCAGCCTGGGTTAGTTAGCCTGAGTTATGAGTGTGTGTGAATGTGTGCGTGTTCTTCCCATGCTGTGTTGGTGAATAAAGTTCTCCCAGCCATTTGCATTGGGTTGCAACGTGAACTCGTGAACAACGTGAACAATGTCTGCCTCCACTATGTTCTGGCGTTTGAGGAGAAAAATGTTACAATACTACTACTAACCTATAAAGCACTGAATGGTCTGGTGCCACAGTACCTGAGTGAACTTCTGGTCTCTTATGATCCACCACACTGTTTGAGACTCAGACACAGTCTCAATATTTTATTTAAAATAATAGCTTTTCATTAGGTAAATTAGCAGATCTGGAGGGTTCTTGGACATAGTGTGTTTTGGTTAACTGGGATGTTTGGATGCTGTCGTCCCCCGACAATAATGTGTTCACTCAGGTTTGGTGAAAGTGGAGTGGCCGGCCACTTTATATCCCAGGGCTTCCTCATGTCTGTAGCCAAGTATCCATCCAGTTTTTTGCGAGGTTTTGTTATCGACAAACAGAATATACACAAAAAATGTGCGAAATTTGCTGTCTCCAGCCTGTTTCCATCCAACTGGCTTTTTATCGATAAAATGATGTACGTGATGATGTCCCCCCCCCCCCCCCCAAAACGAACTGTCACATAAGTTTTGTTTTGTCGCGAAAAAGACCTGCCCTCGAGCCGTTTCCATACATACTTTGTGTATGTCGCAAGGTATCTACCTTTTATTTTCCACATTACACCCCCTCCAATAAACAAAGAAATGGAGAGATTATTCAGACAGTTTGAGATCGGCCGAAATATTGTTGAACGGGAGGGGATGGGGTGTCGACGGGGATATTGTGTGTGGTGGGGGTGATCGGCGCAAATATTATTCCCGGAGCGGACGGACGGACGGACAGGAGAAGGAAGGTGGGGGTGAAATGTAACGACCCTAATTTGAAAATGTAAGAAGTAGAAAGTACAGATACTCATGCTAAAATGTAAGGAGTAAAAGTAGAAAGTAGCCACAAAAAATGTAGTGAAGTAAAGTACAGATACCTTCTTAAGTAATTTTATTTAAGTACAGTAACAAAGTATTTGTACTTCGTTACTTCCCATCTCTGCCCACGTGTATGGGAGAGACGATGGAATAAGACCTTCTGGGTGGAGGTGGTGGAGAGACACTTCACAGAAAATCTCTGGCTGCAACATTTTAGAATGACATGGCCGACGTTTGAGATGTTGTGTGGATTCATCAGTCCTGATCATGTGACACATTTATTTTCGTTAAAGGCCTTTTTTCCGACAAAAAGTGTTTCCAATGTAGTTTTTGCGACATCTGAAGTATCGATATGGAATTTATGCGCTAAAGTTAAACGGAAAAATATTATGTCGACATGTGCAACATTTTATCGATAATTAGCATTTCCGTCAGCTATATCGGTAAAAAATTTGAAGCGCTAAATATTTTTTCGCAAAAAACCCTTGGATGGAAACCTGGCTTGTGTTACCTTCTGGCTCTCCCTTTTAGTTATGCTGTCGTAGCTAGTCTTGCAGGAGTTCCTTCTTGCACTCAGCACATGATATACAGTGGTCTTAACCATTACACAACAATCAGTATACCTAACAACCTGTTTCTCTCACTCCTTTTTTCTTTTTTTTCTCTCTCTCTCTGTCCCTGTCTCTCTGTGGAGCTGCACATGCTGCCTGAGAAACCAGTGATTCTGACCCCCTTTGCTTTCTAAACCTGTCTGATCCATCCTGATATACTTCTTCTGGTTGGAGTTATCACTGACATACCCTCATTCGAGTTGATGATGATCCCATGTGAACAGCCTCAACATTCACCTAGACAGTGAAAATGATGTTGGACTGCTGCCGACATGAACATTTCTGCTACAATGGCTTAGGACTTAAATTACCACAAACAGCTTTACACTCAAACCTCCATGATGATCAGGTATTACTGTATTCATTTCAATACTGTAAATTAAAGTGAAGACACTGTTCTAGTCACAAAACATTCATGTATCACTTCATTCAGCCTTCAACATTTTATATTTGAACGTACATAAGCAACAAATAGATTGTATTTTTTTTTTCTTTTGTAAACAACCTTCACTTTATATAGTCTACCACAAAAATCCTTTACAAATTACTTTAAAAGGGAAAATATATAAATACATAAAAATTAAATAAAATGTTTGTTTGTTTGTTGGTTTGCCATCTGGGAGGTAAACAAAGATGGCGTCACCCTTCACCTAACTCTGGCTAGCACAGAAACACCAAAAAGGTTCTCTGGAAAAGGAAACTGGTAAGAATACTGGACACAGTTTGAACTTTCAGTCATGACAGTCTGCTGGTCATACAAAATGAAAGTATTACAGCTGGCTTTATCACTGACAGAGGATGCTTCAGCTTTCTTGCTGCTCCTGAGCCTGGAGGAAAGAGCACTAAAGAGATGTTTTGATTAATTTAACCAGAAAGATTAATTTCACTGTGAGTTCAAGCATCAACTGAGACAGCCAAGTAAGTCCCTCCTTAACCTGTCTTATGAGACAGAGAGCCTAAGGAGGCATGCATATGCTACCATGCCAACCGCTATCCAGAATGAGCTAGCCCATGATCAGTTCATCTAGGCGCTTAAAGCTTCACCTGCATGTAAAGTTTACCCATCCCACATAGGGGAGGCAAGACTAGAGCTTGCTACCAAGAGAGAGAGAGATCGCTGTTTACACCACAAAACAAATACTGGCATCTTCAGTAGTGGTTGCAACTGCATCAGACACAATGGAATGGAGGCCAGCATGGGCATAGAAGCTAGTGTGTGCAGTAATAACACAGTCAGCCAGACCCCAGGAGGATGAGGCTCTGCATGGCTGGCCCATCATCTGCTGGGGCTGTGGCCAGCATGGCCACATACTTCGTCGCTGCCCCACAGCCAGGTGTAAGCAGGTAAACAGACGAGGATCCATGTAGCCCAGACAGCAAGGACCCCTCCAGCCAATCAAAAGGACCTGGAATGGTCAAGTGAGATGAGGACTGACTATGATGCACATGGTGACACTGATCCAGTAGTGACTGTGGGTTGGACCAAGGTGGGGAATCTGTGCCACATCCCCTTCCAGGCTTATCCCTGGTGGACAAAGGTTCTACTGCCATGCTAGTGAGGCCTGATGTTGTTCCAGTAAGAACGATCATAGAACAGACTTTAGTAAAATTACAAACAGTGACCGGGGAGAAAACCTTCATAAAAGGTAGAGGGATCCTAGACCAAAGACTACATTCAGCACCAGCAGGGGACACTGGCAGTTTAAGTTAATGAGTTTTGGTGCTGCCTGATGTTTTCCGACAGGCATGCCAGGTGTATTTGGATGATGTTCTTGTGCTTGGCAAGTCCTCCCAGGCTGCACTGGACTCCCTGAGACTAATGCTGGGGAAAAAATCTCAGCAGCAGGACTGAAATTACACCCTGATAAATATTACTTCATGCAGAGAGAGTTCTTGGGGCACAGGGTGCTTGGGAGGGCATCGGCACTCTCTAAGAGAAAGTCAGTGCTATTAAAGACTGGTCAGTCCCCAGTAACCAAAGACAGCTTAAACTCAGTGCATTAAGCCTAATGAATGGGGACTGCATCATACCTGAAAAGAACCTGCCACAGTGGAAGCAAGGTACCAAGAGGTGGTGCCCAAAAAACTGTACTCGGGGCATGCCATGGGGCACAGGTTCAGGACACTTTGGGAGCTCTAAAACTTGTCATCAGCTCCAACAGGGGTTCTATTGGGGTCAGCCTCTGTGGGATGTTGAGGATTTCTGCCAGTGCTGTGATGAATGTGCAGCACACAAGGGACCCCTTGACCAGTCACATGCCCCATTACAGCAGCCGGCAATAGGGGCTCCCATGGAGAGGGCGGCTGTGGACATTATGGGCTCATCCCATGACTGACAGAGGGAATAAATGTGTTATTTATATGATAAATATGGACTAAATTTTACAAAATGGCCAGAGGCCTATGCTCTACCAGTCCAGGAAGCAGAAACTGTGCCAGATATCATGATAGAGGGCATGTTTAGCTGGTTTGGGACAGTGGAGATCATACATAGTGATCAGGGTAGGAACTTTGAATCTAGGGTTTTTGCACCCCAGTGTGATCATCTGGGCATGCAAAAAACACCCACTACACCATTACATCCACAGAGTGATGGACTACTGGAGCGATTTAACTGCACCATGCAACAGCAGCTAGCCATTCTCACTGCTGATCACCAGCATGACTGTGTAACGAACTTATCCTTTTACCATAAATAATAGTCGTAGCCGTTAGCAGAAAAAGAGGAAGGGATCACACAAAACAGTTGTTTCATTTACCAGTGTATTATTGTTAGCCAGCATTTCACCATCACCACTGTAATGTGCCCTTAAATACACACACATACACACGCATGCACACACTCTCACAGTCCGTAGTCCGTATAAGGTCCATATAATGTCCATTTAATCCCAACACCCGAGGTTGGTCTGGATGGACCCGGCCATGTTGGTATTATTATCCTCCGCTCCTGCTTGTTGTGCTGTTTTCTCTCTCCGTCTCTCTGTCTGACGGCGGACCCCAAACAACACACACATTCAAAACAAAACCACAAAAAGAAACCCGCCTACCAAAAAGGCAAGCAACCATTAGGTTATATACAAAATAGACAAAGTATAATACAATGTAAAGCAAAGACATAAACATAGCCCACTCACATACACTGAGAAGAATAACTTCCGTATGAGGGTTTCTTTGGATAGCACGAATCAATGCTAATGTTTTTACCTTAGCTGCTGCTGCCACTTCTTCTTTTATTCAGTAACAGAAGTATAAACCCCTGCTAGCACCCCCTCAGGCTGGGAGAAATAAAATACAACCAGTGAAATGACAAGTCGCTGTTACAACTGGGACAAAAATGTTCCCTTTGCTGATGTCATACTGTTCAGCTATTTAGAGCTCCACTAGTTGCAGCCCTGCCTTGTTAATGTTAGTTAGGGAAATTCAGGAAATTCGGCTGGCTTTCGGGAAAATACTGGATAATACTACAGGACCCACCAGGGCCGGAGTATGCCCGGAAGCTGCAGGATTGACTGGAGACAGCACATGTATTTGCCAGAGACCAGCTAGAGAAGGCTTGCATGAGACAAAAGCAGAACTATGATGTGAAGAGCAAAGAGAGAGACTTTGTCAGGGGAAATGGTTTGGGTTTATACCCCCAAAGAAGGAATTGATGTTGTCCTAAGCTGGACAGCCACTGGGATGGCCAGTGTAGGGTTATTGAACGGTTAGATGAGGTGGTTCACAGAGTACAGGTACCCTGCATGAGTGTCAAACTGCATCCAGAAAGGGTCAGTGTACCCAGGTTTTCATTCCAACCAAGTAGAAGCCACACCTGATTCCAACTGATTAATCAGTTGAATTTAGTTTTCAATAGACTCAGGCGTGGCTTCTGATTGGTTGGAATGAAAACTTGCACCCACACCGGCTTAATCTGGATGCAGTTTGACACCCCTGCCCTAGAGGTGGGAGAGTAGCTTCTCCTCCCATACACCCCTAATTCCAGTGTCTCTTGTTTTCCACCATCTGTTTCTCCCCCATCCCCCTGGTTCACTCAGTGTCAAGCAAGGACTGGGCTGAGTTAGGCCTCGGAGACAGGGGCAGAGACTGCCATGGTTTAATGACTTTTACATGAGGGATTTCATAAAGGGGAGGGCAGTGAAATAACATGTATAATTGTTGCATGTTCATGTTGTGTTGTGTTAACCATGTTCTTGCAACTGCAGGATGTGTAGAGATGACTGTGTGCCTTTAAGGGATGAGTAGCTGGGTGAAGTGCATGGTGAGAGAGAGAGAGAGAGAGAGAGAGAGAGAGAGAGTGCTGTGAGCATGAATGTTGCAAGAGCTGGTTAGAGTTATATTTTGTATTTAGTTGTTAATTTACTTTTTTAGTTATTACCAATAAAGGTAAAGATAAGTCATTGTCATTTACTGTGTTGGAGTGTTCTAGGAATTACAGTATTTATCCAGACATAATTATTAGTCTTTTAGATTAATTAATTCTGTTCTTCTCAGCTAAATCTTAATATCTTTCACTTAAGTTTCTTCTTTCCAGGCCAAGTATTATTTCTTTCTAGTCCCTTATTTTTTTGCTTTTCTTTTCAATTACTTTCCTAATATTTCCTAATTCTTATTTTCCTTTTCACATTTTTAAACCTTTGACAAAGCCCTGATATACTACACCAACATTCTCTACAGAATTGTGATGAAGTACTGTGTCAAAGGCCGGCCTAAAGTAGCCTGCCTAGCAGGTGCAGACAATCCAGGTTAATCAGCCTGGAGAATTCTGGGTAACTGAGTTCTCCTGAATGGACACTTTCACTGTGAGCCACTGCTGCCCTCTGCTGGCTGCTGGTGGTGTAGTGCGGCCTCTTACAATAACAAAAGAGTAAAAATGTTTATTTAAACAGTAAAATATGCATGAAACTATTATACTGATACAGTTTCCCTTTGAAAGAAATGTGTGATCTCCCTCACTGTGGAAACCTACCAAAATATGTCCCCAATTCTGTAGACTGTGATACACAACCTAAACAAGCTTGATTTATAAACCTCTAATCCTGACTACCTAATCCCTCTGCCAGGACTGGGAAGAAATGCACTTATTAGGAAGTTATCTAGCAGGCTTTAACAGTGAACTTTGACTCTGTGATGGCGGCGTGGCAGTAGCTCGCAACGGCCACTCGGGTCCAAAATGGTGCTTTTTTGTCCAAAATAATGTACTATTTTGTCAATGAGCGCGACTTCATACTCACATGGGCACCAAAACAAATGGTGTTCATGTTTACCACCGTCAAGAACTTTTAAAGTACAGAAATAACCAAAAAACCGACCTGCAGGATGAAGTTCTACAAACGCTCCGTATCCTCAGGCTGCTACGGAAACCAGGCCTCCAGCCCTCGGCCTCGCCTGATGCCAGCAGCTGGGAGAGAGCCCATCGGAAGCGGTGCGCGAGGAAACAGAAGCGCGGCAAGCGAGCGGGGGTCCGTGGTAGGCTAAAAGCTAATCCTAGCCAGCCGGCACTCCCGTCCATCCTGCTCTCTAATGTCTGCTCCCTGGATAATAAACTGGACTACATCAGACTTCATCGGACTACCCAGCGTGAATTCAGAGACTGCTGTGTTTTTGTTTTCACAGAAACATGGCTCAGCGACAGAGTTCCGGACGCCACCATTCAGCTAGCTGGGCTAACCGCATTTCGTGCCGACATTAGCGCAGCACTGTGCGGTAAGACTCGCGGCGGTGGTCTGTGTGTTTATATCAACACAGAATGGTGCAAGAACTCTGTTTTAGTGTCCAGATTCTGTTCACCGCTGGTGGAGTTAGTGACTGTTAGATGTAGACCTTTTTATTTACCACAGGAATTCACCACTGTGTTCATTGTTGGAGTGTACATCCCCCCAGCGCTAATGCTAAAGAGGCACTTTGTTAAGTGTACACAGCTATCAGTGGATTACAGAACACACACCCGGATGGACTGTTTATTATCTCCGGATATTTCAACCATGCAAATCTCAAGTCAGTTCTCCCGAAATTGCATCAACATGTGGACTTTGCAACGAGACGGAAGAACGCGCTGGATCTTGTTTACACAAACATTCCCGGCGCGTATCGCGCAGAGCCCCGCCCCCACGTCGGATACTCAGACCACATCTTTGTTATGTTGATTCCAGCATACAGACTGCTTGTCAAGCGCTCAAAACCGGTTCTGAAGCAGGTGAGAACCTGGCCTGCAGGAGCTATATCTGCTCTTCAGGACTGTTT